>NEWO01001277.1:53297-73601 GCA_003013225.1 Phalaenopsis aphrodite | reverse complement strand
CTAGCCCAACATGACCAAATTGATTAAAGTTCAAATCTCCTTCAAATTCACCCTTCAATTGGACTCAAAACCACTTCCATCCTTCACAAAAGTTGTTCCTTATGATCATCTACACCAAATGCAACAATTAATTGGGCCACTTGACATGGTTAACTTAGCCCAAACCTAAGTTTTAGTCATTTGCACCCACTTGGACCCATGCACTATGTGTGACCTAACCACTTTAAAGCCACCAAAGTAACTCCACCACAACCATTAATTGGACCTAGTGACCATCCCAAACACCATGAAATCACCTAAATCAAGCCATGGACCAAAGGTCCCTGAAATTAAGGGATCTTATTTCCAAAAATGAACATGCTTAAGATATCTTTACCAAATCAAAGCACATTTGCATTAAATTGTTGTGATGGATTCCTCTGGGTTCCCTAAGCTCCTAGCCACCTCCCCCTGGCCGGCAGGCTGGGCTAGTGGCCAAAAAAGCCCAAAATTGAGAGCCACTCCCATGTCACCTCACCCAAATTAAACTTAGAGGCCAGCTCATCCAAATCAAATTGAAGAGCTCCTCTGCCCTCCACTTAAGCACCACAATGCACCCAAACTTATCCCTGTGAGCCACCCCATCGACATTTTTGTAAAAACTCACCTCCCACAGCCATGGGAGGTGTGCTGAAATTTCCTTAGAGAGGCCTCTCCAAACTCCACACAGAGCTTCCCTAAGATCCCCTTAGTGCATTCCAACCATTTTCCCTCACCCATTCCCATTGTCGGAGCTTAATTTTGAGCTTGAAACCTTGCCGGAAACCAAGGCAGAACCCAATACACCTCCACAATCCATGAAACATAAATTAACTTAACCCACACCTTCATAATAGTGAAAAAAGCTAAAGCCCCATCAAATCCCCCTTCCACAGAGCCTCTACCATAGCTCTAAACCAACACCTGAAACCGAGCTTGGTCGAATTCATACATAAGACTTACACAAAGACCAGGGACTTAATCCCTAGCCTCCTTGGACCCCAAAAAAAATGTCGAGCACCCTTGAATGAAGCCTCCCTTCTCAGAGCAAAGGTATAAAACTCCTCCTCCTTCTGAGCTTATTTTGATTCTCCATTTACTTAAGCTTGATTTCATGGCACCATAACCGTATGGATGTGTTCGTCTAACTTAGATGAGTCCATAGGATCAAACCCAAAGTGATTTGGTTGAGTCTAGATCGAGATCTTAGAGTTTTAGTGTGGACGGGCATGGGATCATTCTATTAAGGACGATGATGGGGAGTCGTTCGATCAAGCGTGTATCAAATGGATGGGGGAGATCGAGCCAGACAGCCCTTCGAGACACAAACAGCGGGTCGAGTCAGCAGCTACGTGGACGGCGGCGTCCAATCAGAGCGCGCCATGCATGCCTTCGGAGCTGCCTAGGAACTAGTCAGTGCGCGCGGTTTAAATAGATAAATAAGGCTTTTTCTTATTTATTTATATACCCTTAACATAGAAAATTCATAACTTTGTGTAGAAAATCACAAAAAGAAAATAAAAATACCCACTTGCTCAGTGAACAAAGGAGAACAATGTGGAAAGAATTTCAAGTCCCTTTGACTCATATTTTATTTTTAATTAATTAAACACTATTTGAGATCATTTGATTCCCCATGCATAATGGCACATCACCTTGGCTTGGAATTTTAGCTTGTTGCAGCCTCTGTCAGGGGAAGTATTCTCTGATTTTTCCAAAGTCAAAGAAGGTTCTTATACAGAGACCCATATTTTTCAGTTATTTCACATTATTTCCTTAAAATAATCATTGAAATTAGCATATTGATTATAAAATCCTAATAAAATTTGTGAAGGTCCACCATGACTAAAGAAACCTTTGGAAATAATTTCATGGGTTAAGTCAATTAAAATATCCTTAAATTTTACAAATACTAAATCACTAAGATAAATAATTTTGGAAAATTTAAACATTTAAATGACTTGATTTTTGATCTCCAAAGTGATTTATGATACAGAGAACTTATCAAAAAAAATTTTTTAATATTTTGAGTTCTGTTGACACCTTAAGTTGATTTTTAAAGATAAATACCACTTTTAACGCTTAAATGATTTTTAAAAATCAAAATATAATTCAAAAAATTATGAAACTTAGTTTTTTGAGTTCTCGATGATCAAGGATATTTTATAAAAATAAAATGATATTTAAAATAAAAACATAATTTTTAGCCTATTCTAGATATTTAAATAATTAAAAATTCATAAAAAACACAAAAATAATAAAACTCATGAAAATGTTCTAAATTACTTCCTAATCACTTAGGAATAATTAAAATATTTTTCCTGGTTCTCTAGATAAAGATATTGAATTTCAAAGCTTAAAAAGAATTTTTTAAAAGCTAAAAATGAGTTTTCTCTAAAATAATTTTAATAAATCAAAGAAAAATAAAAAAATATAAAATTTGCTCCTCTGGGTTCTCTGACCTTAGAGAGATTTTTCAAATGTACAAAACCTAATTTTCACCATTTAAAATATTTTATTTTTACTAAATAACCCTGAACTTGAAATAATTCTAATAAATCACGAAGAATTAAAAAAATTAGGAAATTTGATCCAAAGGCTTCTTTGGTCTAGGTCTACCTCTAGTAAACATTTCAGAGTATTAGAATTTACCTTGGTCAAGTTAGAAATTTTCTTTGAAAAATCTTATTTTTGCATGAAAATAATTACATAAATTAAATTAAAACTTGAAAAATCACATTTTCTCCTCTGATGTCTCAGTTGACCCATGAATGAGGTAGGATAAAAATTTCAAAGTCATTTGAAATGAATTTGACAAATTATGAAGTGTTAGAGCCTTAGGGGTAAATGTGTAATTTTGGAAATTTAGCCTTAAATAACATTTAGGCTTAAGTCAAGGAAGGAAAATGGGTAACCTCTGACCTTAATCAATTTATTTGATGCTTGAAACACAAGGGGTTAATTGGTAGAACCCAATTTCACTTTCTCATTAAAATGATAAGTTAATAAATTTCTAAATTATTAAAATTTGGAAGTTTATTAAAATTAAATGATCTTAAACATAGGGGTATGAATTTTAAATTCAATAAATGAATTTAATATCCCTATCTTGATTTTTAAATAGAATTCAAATCATGAATCATGACCACGTAAGGTTTAACCCTTTTTCAAAACTAGTTAAGGCACTCACCTAGATCTTAAGGGAGTAGTGGTGACTTAGGCTAAATAAAACAATTAATTAAACAAGGATTAGAGAAATAAACATAATCAAACATCCTTGAAACACCATTAAGCCCATTTAGGATTAAAAATTTGGCTAAGTGTTTAAATTACACTAACTTGCCCCTTTAAGGGTCTTCACCCACATAATTGTTAAATTGAATCACAAGTGATAATTACCCTATTCTTAGGGATAATTGAGACATCAGTGCTCACTAAGTAATAAGGGTATTTATAGGATGAACCATTAAGCAACATAATAAGTTTAAATAGACTCGAGGCTTTTCACTAGTTGGTAAGAGGGAGGCATGGACCTGCTTCCCCCTTCTAACTTGTTGGATAGCTCAGAGGCCTGCTAAACTTAATATTCTTTGCTCAATGGAATCATCCTTAATTCCAATTTTAAGGACTCACCAAGATATGACATAGGGTTAGGAAAACCTCACTTTTTGCCTCTCATATAAACTGCCTTATCATGCATTTTCAGCCTTAGGTGGTGGAACGAGAAGACTCGTCAGGTACACTTTTACAGTTTTCGGCGTTGTCTTTCTTATACCTTCATACTGTACTTTTATACCTGCAAATTTCCATGCTAAACAATGATGTCACCCTGCATGAAAACTAAAACTATCAGGATAGCCACATAACCATAACCCGAAACCTAAACTAAAATCAACCAAGATAAAACTCACCGCCACAACATGCAAAATATAAAACAACTCAAAATTTAATCACAAACATCACACAAAACCACAACTTCAACTAAATTAAGATGTCTCTATCGGATGATCGGGAATCCCTCGGAGGACGTAACCTACAGTTGTTAACGAGGCTTCCCACGGTTTAAATGAAATTATGGAACTCGTTAAGTTGAAGTTTAGTAAGTTCATTTAAACTAAGTGAATCCAATAGAAAATAGTGATGTCAGAACAAGGGAACCGTAGGATCCTAACCGGTATCGCTCTAATCAACTTTAATATGCCCTCATAAAATTTAAAGAACTTCAACCATAGGGCCACCTGATTTGATATTATAACTTGAAACAATAGATAGCTCAAACTTGTTGCGGCAAGGAACTTGGAGCTAACATGGTGGGCAGCATGGCCATCTTCAACAGTAAAACTTGTCTTCCCCAGCTAAACCATTCTTCCTTCCTTAGACTTAAACAACAAAGCCATAGGACTTCTAGGTTGCTTGCTTAGGCAACGTAAATCCTCACCTTATCATTAGGCCTTTGTATAACCCTACTATATAATATAAGCCCTAACTCGTCTTAGGATTCTGAGGTTGTCGTTTATCACGACCTAAATCCTCACATCTTCCAGGGTATTTGTGTGATCATTTTCAGACAAATGTAAGCCCTAACAAATAAATTTGGCAGGATGAAACACCTAAATACTTCTCCTCAGAACTAAAGCCAACCATTAGGATAGCTTGGGAAGTCACCAAGGTTCTCCTCTGGATCCATGAGGTCACCGAGTTCCTCCTCCTTTGGATTCTACAATAAAATGTTTTAAATTTGAGCCAATCCCCTTTCACACCTCTACGTTCGATTTCATTGAAGAGTCCTACCCTTTGAAATTCCTTGAAGATAATATTTCTTGTTTTTTATCGAGAGTCTTCTTAGGTGACTTTGGTCATTTAAAATGTAATTAACTATAGCGGCTTGCCCTTATAGAAAGCATGTCCAAACCCAGCTTAATATAAACCCTATTTAATCCTTTATATTAGATAAGGGAACTTGTCGGCAAATACAAAAGTTTTTCATACCAAACGGACATCATACTTTCCTTAGTTTATTTGATCGAGCCTCATTCTCAAGTCTTGTGTTTATTCTTTGGGATAGATACAGGATTTGAGGTACAATGCTCTATCATTTTTAAACTATGAAAAATATGGGTCAACATGATTTCATACTTCAACGTCCTTCCGAAGCAGGCGACGAGATTTCAATTTCAGTGACCGACAGCTTCTTACGGGCAACTCCCCACAAACCAACCCGAAATAACACTGACACTGGCATTTCATCGTAGCTCCAATCATAAAAATAATTGAATTCTAGCAGTAACTCAATCAAATTTGTTGACTATTTCTTAATGAGTTGGGAATTTATGAAGGTAGGTCAGGGCTGCTCCTCAGTCCTGATGTAAACTTCCTTCAACTAATCTACTTTTGACTTAATTTCCAATTTGAACTCTAAGGGAGCGTCATCCATTGGGGAATCTTCAAAATCATCTTTCACATAGATGCAATTCTCTTCCATTCCACTAGTAATAAGCTTGCAAAATTCTGAATCATCAATTGGTCCTATCCTATTAAATCTGAGACCCTCTTTTGAGTTCAGAATTTGACCTTTAATATTTCATAACTCCTCAAAAAGTAGTAGTTAATCCTTTGATATTTTCTTTGGCACATATCCATGTTAAATTAATTTTTGTACACAAGGAGAAAAATAACCAAATTGACATCCTTATATCATATTCTTATTGTGCAACCAGTTACATTTGCCATATGATAGTTGAGAAAAAACTACTTCTCCCTTGGAAGCCTATGGACACAGAGATTTGTTGCAACTGCATAGGAAATGGGAAGAAAAACAATATGAATATTCTTATGGAATTCATCACCTATTCAGCCCCACTTTCCTTATAGCTTGCATGATATTTTGAAAAGTATCAAGAAGTTGGGGAAAGAGGTACAAAATATTATGACTTCAATTGGAAACTCTTATGATATAATTGATCATTTGAATTGGAGAATAAGAACCATTTCAAACATTCTGGGTGCTTTAAAGAAAGTATGGTGAGTATGTTAATGAAAAATACTTGGGTTGAAGAAGATTTTATAGACAAATTTTCTAACAGACTTTTTTACAACTTATATGTTCACTACCAACCCATGGGAGACATTCAAGAGGATGAAAGTGAAGAAGATGCTTGAACTCATTTTAGTACAAAATTTAAAATTATGATTGCATATGTGTTTTACGGGTTTATGTTGGATTTTATTTACTTTTATTGTTGAACTTTTTATGTGTTATATGTTGAGTGTTTGATATTTAGTCTTCAGCATTAGTTTGTATGGTTTGATTTCAACGCTGAATTAGATGTGTTGGTTTGAAAGATGTAGGTTTGTAATCATGTGGATTTTATATATAAATGTGAGTTTTGTGTTTTTTTTTGTGAAAATATGTAGTTAAAAGACTGTTTAATTAAGAATATAAGTATTTAGTTAATTTAATTAGAGGTTGACATGGTTTGGTATACATTAGATTCCAAATGAAAATTGATATCTAGAAATTTTTTGTGTTGGCGCCAGATTTGGCGCTTAAAGCCCCAATTTGTCCAAAACGAGCATATTTACTTAAAAGTGCAAATAACCACTGTAAAACCACATTTTTAATGCTTGAGTTGTTCATACCTCTAGACTAAAGCCAAAACTCAACCTAGGGTTTGTCATTTGGTAGATTTTAAAAAATTTGAAGTCTAAAAAGTTTTGGATTTTATCTTGCCTTGGAAAGACCTTCAGTTTAACTTAGAAATTTTTTATTTTCACCATGGATTTTTCTACATTATGGAAATCCAAAAATTTGAGTTTTTATTTAGGAAGTTTAAAGAGAACCCATCGTCAAATGTTTATTACAAAATATTCCTACTTTTGAAGTTTGATTTAGGATATTGTGAATCTATTTGGATTTTATGTGAATTTGATTAGAAATTCCTATGGCTAAATTGACCTCACATTTGGTTGTGGTATAATCGTTTCCTTAGAAGCTTAGAATCTAGCTATAGTACATTCCATTTGACTATTCTTAAAGGACTAGTGATGGCACCCTCACCATTAGAAATACTAAAAACTCTTTTTTGTTCATCTTGAAGTTCCACTTGTTGGTTCTAACCTCTAGCACTTAGCGTGTGGAGCCAATATGAGGAAGCTCAAGAGGAGTCCCCATAGGATTGTATGCCCTCAGAATTAACTTTGGGTGATGTGGACTTGGTCAGTATCACACACACATACACTTGATACCCATCACTTACACTCACAACCTTAACCCTTAAGAAAATATGCTTCGTTGACCCCTTACTCTTTTTAGAAACTCATGTGGATGGTCCCTTAAACCATTAGCCTTATGCTAGGGTTTGGCTAATACCACCACATGGAGGATCCAAAGTAGGGTTTCATTTGGTCTTATGACTCATGAAGGGTAATTTCATGACTGACATCTTATTGAACCACAATTTTACTTAAATACCCAATTTTAGCCTTTTGCCCATAATCTTTCCCATTATTACCAAACTACCCTTGAAACCTAACCCTAAAATCCTCAAAATTTAACAAACTAGCCAACTTTGTCAAAAAGTTACCCCAAACTCTTTTAAACCATCCAAACTTCCCAAAACACCCTAAAATTTTCAAAATTACATAGAGATCTTTAGGTTTGCTAAACTTACCAAAATTCCCTTGGTGACCCAAATTTCTAAAAAACCTCTAGGATAACTTCAAACACCCTAAAAACTAATCTTTGACCGCTCATCAAGTTCAATTTGACCAATTTGATATATTTTAACCAAAATCCTAATTTTTCCCTTTATGACCCAATTACCCCAATACACCTCAAAATTCCACCAAATGGTTCCCAAACTTCCACAAGTTCAATTCTATTTTAAAATTCATTTAAATTAAAAAAAAATCAAATTTTCTCTTCTGATAATCTAATTGACCCATGGAATGGGTACTTTAAAAATTTTAAAGTCATTTGAGTTATATTTGGTTAGTTATGAAGTGAGGAGCCCTAGGGGCAAAATGGTCATTTTGGATTTTGATGCCATCATTAAAATTTAGAATTAACCAAAAAGCGGAAGGGCTATTCTGATTATATCAAGTTTTTTTAGATGATTGAGATATAAGGGACTAAAATGGTAGAAGCCAATTTCTCACTCTTTTACAATAAAGTTAAAATTATAATTTTCCTTAATTATTATGACTAGGTTAATCAAATTAAATGATTCTAAGGTGGTGGGCTTATGTTAGGAAGGTGATACTTCACTAATCTAAACCCCCCTTATTGGTGGTTTGATGATAAGACAAGATCTTGATAAAGAATTTTACTTCACTTAATTTAATATTTAATCATTATAAGTTTACTTTAAATGTTGAGCCATAAGAGCTTAGTGTTGCATTAGGCTCAATTTAAATTTTTCTAATGAGCATTAGGAAAGAAAACAAAATTATTTATAAAAATTTTTTAAAACCCTATGGGCTCAGCTTTACCTGTGGACATGAGATCCTTAATAGCTTAAGCTTGTTCTATGGGCGCTCATTCACATAACTCTTAAATAAAACATCAATTGACAATTTAGCACTCTTCTCATGAGATAATTAAAATATCGGGTTCACTGTGCATAGGGTGTATTAAGTCATTCAATGCTATTAAACTAAATCTAACTTTAGGATGATCTATTGAACAACATAATATGTTCAAATGAAATCAAAAAATTTCAACTGGATTTAATGGTTGTTAGGGATTGCTCACTAAACACTTTTATGACTTTTTAGATATTTTGAAGAAATATAGAACTTATTATCATTTTCTCAAGAAAATCATCTACTTAGACATGTAGGGACTCATCAAGTCAAGACTTGGGCTTTGGTAACTACACCTTCAACTACTCTTCTTCTTTTTTGTTCCAGGAAAATCAAATATATATTGCAAATGCTAATTTTTTAGTGAGAGTTGCGAGAAGATGATAAGTATGCCTTTATAGTTTTATTTACTTTCTTTCATTTTATTTACTGCAATTTACTCTTGCTTTAAAGTATTATACATGTCTTTTTGTGGATGTTACTTCACCTGTAAAACAAAACAATTTTATAAAAATTAATCAACAATATTTAAAATTAAATTAATCACATTCAAAGGCCATAAATTCTATGAAATGCAATTAAACATAAAATGCTCTTTTGAATTTCCAGGAGTCCCTCGAAAGTGGTAACCCATTGTTACTAATGAGATCACTTGGGATTAAATTAGCTTAATAACTCATTTAAACTAAGTAAGGTCAAAAGAAAAAAGTAGAACTGAAAGAAGGGAACCTTGGGATCCAAACCAGTCTCGCTTTAATCAACTTTAAACCCCCATAATCTTTGAATAAACTTAAATCACCTAGTAAAACCTTTGAACCTTAGACTCTAGGACTGCTACTTGATAAGGAAGCTTGGAGCTAACTCTGTGGGCAGCAATCTTTAAAAGAAGATGAATCTTCAATAGGAAATCGTTCCTTAGAATCAAATAACAATTCATAAGATTTTTGAGGTTGTTTGCTTATGCAACATAAATCCTCACTTTATCTTTAGGCATTTGCACAATCTTGTTGTGGAACTTATGCCCTAACCAATTTTAAGATTCCAAGGCCGTTACGACTTAAATCCTCCCATCTTTTGGACTATTTGTATGATTGTGTCATGCAAATGTAATCCCTAAATAATAATAATTGACATGATGAAACATTCAATAATATCTCTAAAAAATTGAAGCCAAATCATATGATAGCTTGAGAAATCATTGAGGTTCTCATTAGAATCCATGACAACCCCTTGTTTATCTCTATTTGGATTCCTAAAACTAATGTTTCAAATTTGAGCGATCCCCATCTGACACCTATTTGTCTAATCTTTTATAAGTACCATCCTTTTTAATTCCTTGAAGACAATACTTATTGATCTAAATTGAGAGTAATCTCAGGTGACTTCAGTTATCTATTAAGTAATTAACCATATGGACTTGCTCTTATAAGAAATTTTAAGAACCCAACCTAAAATAAACCCTATATTAGATAGGGTAATTTTTCGGTCAACATAAAAAATGGGTTTTCACAGACTAAAATGAATGTCATAAATTCTTTAATTTTTCTTTAATCGAGCACCACTAACAAGTAGTGTATCTATCCTTTGAGGTAGAAATACTACTTGTGGAGTTATGCTCAATCATTTAAACTGTTGTTGATAAGAGATTAATTTGGTATTGTATTATCCAAAAAATGAAATATTACTTTTTCTAAATTATATATGTATACTAAATTAAACAACTTTTAAAATAGGGTGCAGGGATGTTCATTCTGGGAACCAAAAATTTCTAATTTGGCAACCGACAGCTTCTAGTGATTCCACTGGGTCATGTTTCTCTCTCCTTTGTGATCAGAAAGCCATACATCTGTAATGGGTTTGAGTCTCTCATGGGTTGGATTACCCTTCCTCCATTGACATGCATTGCTCATTTCTTTTTTAAGCAAGTATGGTCAACTCTTTGGATTATAGGACTGTCTGTTCGATCATATTTAAAATAGAGATGTTCAGATGTCCTTTAGGATTGTATCTTTTTGTGTGGTGTCAAACCCTCAATACGTATGTTGGTGGACTAGTTCCCCTTCGGCAACTTACGTTGTGAAGTGGGCCTTGCACTGGGTCTAAAACTTCATTATTTTCTCTTATCTTTCAGGAATGGTTTGCTATTTTACAAATTGCACCAAGTAGTTGAGCCCTTTGATCTCTCACTTAATTTAATTAAATCCTCTGACATTTAATTTGCTTAATGAACAATAAGCTAAAATTAAATCTTAAAACCCTAACAAATTAAAATCAAGAAAGAAATAAGAAAGGTGTGCCCAAGACATAGAACAATCCTTGTTAATTTTGATTATTCACACTAAAGTTGCAAGGTATTGGTCGAATACTAACCCTCGGAACCTTGCTTTTGAAGTTGATACAATGGAGTTCCCAACTCTCACTGTCTCTTGTAATTTGTCGACCAACCATGATGCCTGCAACGTCACCCCCATGATCAAGTTTGGAGCCAAATTTGACGAACTTGAGGTTGTGCTTGGAGAAGCCCCATTTGTCATCATGAAGGTTGTTGCAACAGAAGTAAAAGAACCATCTGTTGAGTTTAACATGAACTGCCCCCAGAATTTCCCTTCTTGAAAGAAAGTGAAGATCGCCGGTGTCCAAACATCCGTTAACTCTTTCATTCCTGTGCTCATTCTCTTGAGAGTAGTTACACCAACTTTAATCGAATTCACTGTTATCGTGCCTGTTGTATCATTTGTGAAGGGAAAATAAAAGAAAGTTATGATTGTAGAAGATTCGGTTGATGAATCTACTGCCTCCTCATTAGTGTTTGAGATTGACTCCAATTTGAAGACTGTGATGGTGACTAGGTTAGAAGGAAGAAACCATAGATCATGGATTTAGAGCGCTGTCAAGGCCTAAAATATAGAGATAATATATGTTGATGATATTCCTTACTAGGAGGAACTCAAATTGCCAACGACCTCTCTTCTTCTTCGAGGGAGTGGTTTCACCCATCGATCAATACCACCAAATATGAGAGCATTCATAAGATTGTCGTTGCTCTGCAATTACCTTATGATCATGATGAGGAAAAGGAGAAGCCCACTAAAATTATGGAAGTATTTACATTATTTGAAAGATTTGCTTCTAGGGAAGGGTGTTCTGTTGCTGAGTTACTCAAGCAAGTAAGATACGCGGTATCATCCCAAATGAAGAAAGAGATATTCAAAGAATTAGATCTGCCCAGTCCCAAAGATCAGTCGAGGTTTTGCCAGCTCGTATTCCTGTTAGAGTTTGCTTGGGAAGTCAAGTTAGCACTGTTTCAGATACCAATGTCGTTGCTCCAGGGCATGTGGGACGTTGATCGGTCAAGTTATGTCTGGGTCTCAGAACACTACCTTTTGTTGTTCATAAAGATGTTATGAAGAAAGATAAGGGAAAAAACACCGCCCAATTAGGTACTTGGTCCGCACCAAGTGGAGCTTGCCTCTCTTTAAAGTATCAATGCCTCTGCCGATACACTCCATCTCAAGGCATCACCATTAAAGAAGAAGGTATGGATACCTAATGTTGTCGGACCAATTCCGTTTGATGAGCCCAATGGGTGATTTGTGGAATGAAGCAAGGGTAAGAAGTTTCAAAGGTTGTAGATGTTATTGGTACTGACTCTGATGTGTAGAGCGAGGATACTCAAAAGAGTCCTCTAGATCTCCAGATAATTCAAGAAAGATTATTGAAGAAAAATTTAAAAAACTTAGAGCCTAGATTATTGAGTTAGTGAGGGAACATTGGGTGATAATCGATGATGAAGATTCTTATTTTAATTATTATCTCATTGAGGAGTTTATTAATGTCATCGATACTAGAGCCATAACATCTGCGTGTAAATCTAACCACATGTTGAGGGGAACGTCGCAAATAACTTGCATAGGGTCATTTTATATATAAATGAGCAGATCAGCCTTATGGAGAAAAGAATGGAATAGATGTCCGCCACCATGGCTGCCAAGACCAATGGAAAGAATGGAAAAGAATGGAAAAAAATGGAAAAGAATGGAAAATCCTAATCACAATAGTTAGCTTCCCCAAAGATCAACCAACCAAAGATTGTTCACATTACAGAAGAAAGGAGAGAAATTTCCTCCTCCAACAGAGATGATCAATAGAAGAAAAATTCTACAAAGAATGAAATACCAGAGAAGTATTAAGCAGATGGTCAAAAAACAAGTTCAAAGGGCTTTTCCCAATCTAAGGGTGGTGGATCAGTTTCAAAGGGTAGACTTTACCAAGAGGAATTTGATGTTGTGCTTTACCCCAAGGGCTTTGTGCCACCAAACTTCAAGACATTTGATTTAATAAAAAATCAAGATAGCATATAGCCCATTTTCGAGCCAATTGTTGTAATGCCAGAGGAAATGAAGCCTTAATTTTTCATCTGTTTGTTAGCAGCTTATCATAGATAACATTTGATTGGCATGTAGACTTTCTTAATGAATCAGTGAAGACTTTTGTAGAGTCGGAGCACTTATTGATTAACAGGATTGTAGGACCACAGATTCACGTCACCATAAGGGATCTCGTAGTGGAAAGACAATAGTCTAACTAGAGCTTGGTAGATTACATCTTGAGGTGGAAAAACTTAAGCATGAACTATGAGCCTCAACTACAAAAACATCTTCCAATTGAAACTGTACTCAAGAGCATACATGAACCAATGGACTTCATTCTCAAGGGACTCACAATCAAGTCATTTGAAAAGTTACTCAATAAGGCTGGCAGCCTACAGGAAGAAGTTAAGCATAAGGAGACCTAGGAAAAGGCTGACAGGTCCGGACTAGCCTGAGTATTTGAGAAGAAGTATGGGACAGTAGCTATAGTCGACAAAGGAAAGTAGCCGATCCATTTGGACCTAAACCAATCATAACCTAACATAAACCCAAGTCTGACCAACACCCCCAAATTGACCAAAAGCCCAAAATCGTCCAAATTGAACTTCCAAACAAATTTAAAATTACTCCAAATCTTTTTTAAACTCCTCAAGAAAATTACCAACATAATATTGCTCAATCAATTGAGCTCAATAGCATGGCAAGCTCAACCCAAACCCGCATCAAGCCACTTGACCCAAATAAACCCTTTCACTTACATTGACTTAATCAAACCAAATTGGTCAACCAAGGACCCCCACAACCACTAAGCTCCTCCTTTCAACGAGATTGAACCCTCTGAAATCCATTCAAGTGAGTTATGGACCAATGGGTCCATAAATTAAGGGATTTCATCTCATTTTTGGGCCTTAACCAAGAAATCTCCTCCATCATGAGAAACCAGTGAGGGTTAGTCATAATTAACCCTTTCAGTGGCTCACCTGACCACTTGACCACCTCCCCTACTATTATCAGCTAACCTACTCACTGAAAAATGCCAAAGCCATGAGCCACCACCCTTAAATCAAACCCAATTTCAACCCTAGAGGCCAGCTCACCTTAACTGCTCTTTAGAGCTTCTCAGCCCTACACCTCAGCAACTCTTTGCACCCATCACATGGATCTGAGCTCCTCATTAAGAACTTCATTTAAATCATCTTCTCCATAGCTAAAAGAGAGGTGTTCCAAATCCTTAGGGAAACTCTGTCAAAATCTAACTAAAGACTCTTCAAGCATTCATCAGCTTAAGCCAACCTATTTTCCCCTCTGATTCCCACTATGAGGGCCTAATTTTGAGCTCAAACTTTCAGCTCAGATCAAGACATCTCTTGAAAGTCCACCAAACTCAAATTAATTATGCACACACCATCCTTATAGCAAGAAGATTTGATTCCCCATCAAAACCCCCTCTGAAACAACCTCTAGAATAGCTTTAGTCCAACACCTAAAATCCACCTTGGTCAAAATCATACCTAGATAATTCACCACGGCACAAGACTTTGTCTGGAGCTTCATTGGACTTAACCGAAGCTACCACAACCATCTAATTGAGGCCTCCCCTCTTAGAGAAAGGTATTGAGCTCTAACCCTAACCCGATCATATTTTAATTCTCCATGAGTAATGGCTTTATTTCACACTTGATTAACTATATAAATGTTTTCTTCTTGAGTAGATGAAGTTGTAGAAACAAACCCCATGTGATTTGGTTGAGTTTAAGCAAAAATCTTAAGGTTTTAGTGTGGACAGTTTACGGGCTTAGTTACTTGGGGACGATCAACGGATATCGTCTGATCCCGCGCGTATCCAATGAACGAAGGAGATCAAGCCAGAAAGACTATTGGTTCGTGATCTCAAACCTTGCGGCATGCTTAGGTAGAAAGTACAACTAATGGGAGTGTGTCGCATCATCTTTCGGAGATGCATATGATCCAGTCAGTGTAGCGTGGATATGTAGATAAATAGGGATTTTATGAATCAAATTAAATGACACATCTTTAAAAATTCATATCTTTGCATAGAAAAATCATAAAAATAAAAGAAAATATTTTATTGCTCACTAAGAAGAGGAGAACAATATGGATTAAAAATAAAAATGATTTCCAAGTATATGATTTTTAGTTGATTAAATGCCCTCTATGGTATTTCAATTCTCCACAACTAAATATGGCTCACAATGGCTTAAAATTTCTAAGGTTTATTCCTCATCACAGATAGGATCCTCTCAGATTTTTCCAAGGTTAGAAGGCATCTCTATGCTCCTAGCCCTAACTTTCAAACTAGGGTGGTCATTTTGGTATATTTTAACTATATAGATTAAAGTATCATATGGAAAATTATGAGGATAATTTTAGTAGATTTACTGTGGTCAGGGAAGTCTAGGAAAAACATTATGATGTTTTGAATTATTTTGTACATTTCTATATTTAAATAATTGTATACACCTTGTGTTAATTTATGTAAATTATATACTTATCAAAAATTGACAAAATCAATTTCAAATTGTGCATAAAAGTCATATTTACTTACTCTAAAAATTTAAAATTATTTAGCTTTGTCCAAGCACTAAAATTTATTTTTAAAGAAACTTTGTATTTTTGTACAAAAAAATTTATAATAAATTTCATAAGATTAAAAAAATAATGAAAAATAGTTTTATGAGTTCCCTGTGATCAGGGTTATTTAATAAAAATAAAAACTATTTTTTTGTCAAAATATGTCATTTTTAAAGTGTATTTTAAATAAAAAATAATTAAAATAATTAAAATAATCAAAATTTTCAAAATACAAAAAATAGTTCAAAATATGTCCAAGTTTTCTCTGATCACTTAGAATTCATTAGGTTATTTTTCCTAATTTTTTCTAAGTTAAAAATAACTTTTAAAAGATTAAAAGAGAATTTCCCTTATTTTCTCATTAAAATAATTATAATAAATAAAATAAAAATCATAAAAATACAAAATTTGATTTTTTAATTTTTCTGAACTCAGTGAAGTCTAATAAAAAATATTAAAAAAATTTTGGTATATAAAATATTATTTTCTATTTAATTAAACCATTGAAATTGATCAAAATGTAAATAATAATAGTAAAAATTTAATTCAAAAAATCATGAAACTTTGCCTAAGTGTTTCTGTGACCTAAGAAAACTTCTAATAATTTTCTCATAAATAAGAACTTTACTTTGTATAGTTAAATAGATCAATTTTGAAAACCCTATTTCTTGAATTAAATTAATTATTTAAATTACAAAAAAACCACATTATTCTCCTTTGATCTTTCAATTAACTCATGGATATGTCACTTTGAATGCTCCAGTCATTTAACTTCTGTTTAATGAGTTATGAGGTAAAGTACCCCAAGGGCAAAATAGTCATTGTAGATTTTGGTTCTTAATCAAAGTTTAGGATTAATCAAGGGAAAATGGAAAATTTTGATCTTAATGAACATGTTAGGATGATTGAAATACAATCGGCATAAAAGGTAGAAACTCACTAACCATCTTTGCACGACATCAACAAAATCATAATTATCCTAATCTTCATGACATGTAAGACAATTAAGATCAAATGATTCTTAAGCTAGAAAGATGATAGTTTACTTTTCTTAAGCTCAAAGTTTAGGATAATGTGATCATTTAAAAAGAATAAATTTCATTTAAATCAAAATTTTGATAATTACCATTCCACCTATTATGATTATTTACGGCTTTTCTTAAATGACTTAACCTTCTCTTAGGGGCACCCACTTACATAACTTTAAATGAAACATTAATTGGTTAATTGGGTACCCTATCCTCAGGATAATGAAATTATCAAGTTTCATTGAGCAACAGCGTAGTTATACTTTGACCTTAGATGATTAATGGAACAATATGATAGGTTCAAAATGAGCTCAGAATATTTCAAGGGATCTTCAAAGTTGTCCAGGGTCATGCCTCGAGCATCTTGAATTTATTGGACATTTTGAAGGTCAAATTGGACTTGCCATATTTTTATTCTATAACAATCCACTAGTATCTTTTGAGATTCAATGAATTCATTACTTGGGGTTTGGTAGCCAAACCTTCATCTACTCCCACAATTTAAACTCCTTGTAAAATTATATACATGTCTTGCAAACACTACCCTTTCAAGTGGAGGAATTAGAGGAATTGACAAGTACCTTTTAAATTCTTGCATTTACCTTTTTGTACTTCTTGCCTCGAGCTTGCATGCTAAACAACGATGTCACCCTGCATGAAAACCAAAACTGCTAGAATAGGCATAAAAACAAAACCAAAACTAAAAATTGATCAAGATAAAATTACAGCCACAACATCTAAAATATAAGACAACTCAAAATTTAATCACAAACACACAAAAAAATTGCAACTAAATTAAAATGTCTCCATTGAATGATTGGGAATCCCTTGGAGGAGGTAACCTATGTTTGCTAACGAGATTTCTCACAGTCTAAATGAAAGTATGGAACTCATTAAGTTGAGTTCAGTAAATTCACTTAGATTAAGTGAATCCGAAAGAAACAATGGTACAAGAATGAGGGAAACGTAGGATCCTAACCGGTGTCACTCTAATCAACTTTAATATGCCCTATAATATTTAAATAACCATTAACCTTAGGGACAACTGATTTAACATCATAATTTGACACATTAGAAAACCTAAATTTACCATGACGAGGAGCTTGGAGCTCGCATTGTGGGTAGCATTGCCATCTTCAACAACAAAACATGTCTACATCAGCTAAACCATTCTCTCTTTAGAATTAAACAAACAAGCGATAGGACTAGGTTGTCTGCTTATGCACCATAATTCCTCCATTTTTTCTTTAGGAATTTGTATGATTCTATTATACAATATAAGCCCTAACTTGCTTTAGGATTCTGAGGTTGTCATTTGTCACGATCAAAATCCTCATATCTTCCATGTAATTTTTGTGATCATTTAACACAGATATACGCCATAATTAAGAAAATTGGCAGGATGAAGCACTTAAATATGTCTCCTTTAAACATAAGCCAAACCATAGGGTAGGTTTGGAAGTCACCGAGGTTCTCCGTTGGGTCTCGACATCCCTTAGTTCTCCCTCCTTTGGATTCTCAAATAAATGTTCCAAATTTGAGACATTCCCCTTTCACACCTCTTTGCCCGATCTCGTTGAAAATTCCTATCCTTTTCACCTTTTTGAAGATAATATTCCCTAATTTTTATTGAGAGATTTCTTAGGTGACTTCGGTTATCTAAGATGTAATTAACTATATGGGCTTGCCCCTATAGAAAGCTTTTCTAAACTTAGCTTAATATAATCACTATTTAATTCTTCATATTAAATAGGGGAACTTGACACCTTATAAATAAAGTGACTTTTGCAGACCAAACAGATGTCATATTTTTCTTAGTTTATTTGATTGAGCCTCACACTCAAGTCTTGTGTTTATTTTTTGGGATAAATACATGACTTGAGGTGCGGTGCTGTTTCATTTAAACTATGGAAGATATGGGATCAGTTTGATTTTTTATTTTTCTAAATTATAGTTTTATATAAATTAAATGCTTTTTTCAAAGCAGCGATGTGATTCCAATTGCGGCGGTCGACCAGCTTCTAATGAGCAACTCCTCAACCAAAATAATGTCGACAGCTTCTGGCGACGCTGTTGGGGAAAAGCTATTCTCTCCATATTAATCAAGAAAAATTATCTTCAAACATTGGTAATGTGTCCTTGTCCCTTGTGGACCAAATTACCTTTCTTTCGTTGTCATGCTTCACCCATTTCTTTCTTGGGTAAGTAAGGTTAACTCTTTTGGAATTCAGGACTGTAAGTTTAGTTAACATTGAACAAGAAGGTTCCTAAGGCTATTAAGGACTTCTTAATCTCAGTGTGGGGTCGGAACCCCGGTTGATGTTTGGTGAAGTAGTTCCACCTTGGCATTGTGCCTTGTAAAGTTAGTTCCGCACTAAGTCCTAAACTTTACTTTTTTCCCTTTTGAGTTTGATTTGATATTTTGTAAATTAAATCAGATTTGGTCGTGTTGTGCTTGCTCTTTGTTTTTCTTTATTTTAATTAAATCTTTCTTTTTTCAATCTATTTTTGCTAAAATCTTAAAATCTCCACAAATTATATAAAGACTTACCAGGTCTACAGATTGCCTTTGTTAATTTGTAGTGCTCATACTAATATTACAAGGTATTGGCCAAATATCTAACCCTAGAGCTTCCTTTATCTAAAATTGTTGCAAAGATGTTCCCAACGCTCACTTTTCCTTATGACCTGCTGACAATGTCACTCCCACCATCAAGTTTGGAGCAGGATTTGATGAACTCGAGGTTAAACTTTGGTAAGCTCCATTTTTCATGATGAAATTTGCTGCTCCAAAGGTTTAGGAATAGTCTACTGAGTTTAGCCTAATCTACCCTCACAATTTCCTTTCTTACTTGAAAGTCAAGACGACTGCCACCATGGCACATACTAAGCCTGTTGTTGCTGTTTTTGTTAAGGGAAAAGAAGTTATATTGTTGAAGACCTCACCAAAGGATTGGTTGTCTCGCCGTTAGTAGTTAAACTCGAATCGAGTTCCAGGACCACACCGTTAAGCTTAACTCAAAGGAGAAACCACAGCTGAAATGTTCCGGGGGCTACTAAAGCTCAGATTTCTAAGGAAGTAACTGTTGCTGACGGTCCACATCAGGAGAAGTTAAGATTACTGGAGGCCTATCCACTTCTCCAAGGGAGTAAGTTCCATCCCTTAATGGATACTAATGGGTATGAAAGTATCTAGAAGATCACCAATACTTTACCATCACCTCATGGACATGGTGGGGAGAGGAAGAAGCTTGCTTTTATCACTCAACTCAGTATAGTTTTCTAAAGACTAGCTGCCAAAAAAGGATATTCAGTTAGTGAGTTACTCAAACGAATGGGATGTGCATTATCCCCTCGCACGAAGAAAGAAATTCTAAGAGATGTCAGATCTAGAAGACGATCTCAAAAATCAATTGAAGCTATTCCTACTTGCATTTCTGTCTGGTTCAGCTTAAGAAGCAAAGTTGATACCACCATTGTTGCTACTGATTCCGCTGTCGCTAGACCCATAGGTCGTTTACCAGTTAAGTCACGTATTTGATCTGAACCAGTCACAAGGATGTTATTAAAGTTCAGAGAGAAAATATGAAAGGATCACGCAGTACTGTATTTGATCTGCACCATGGGGAGCATACTTCTCTTTAACATGCCAATGTTTCTGCTGAGACACTCAGTCTCAAGATATCACCATTCCTCCTATCATGATTATTAAA
>NEWO01001276.1:82469-92758 GCA_003013225.1 Phalaenopsis aphrodite | reverse complement strand
TCAAATTTTCTAATGGGTCAGGTCATGATGTCAAATCAAGTGTTTCTTAAGGTTATGGTTATTTAAATATCATGGGGGATGTTAAATTTGATTAGAGTGACACTGGTTAGAATCCCACAGTTAGCTCATTCCAGTATCACTATTTCCTTTTGAATTTACTTATCTTAAACAAGTTGTGAAACCCATATAAATCGGGGAAATATCGTCAGCATTCGTGGGTTACCTCCTCTGAGGGACTCCCGTAAATTCAAAAGGACATTTTATGTTTAGTGAAATTTTAAAGGATTTATGGTTACCTTTGAAACAATTTGTTTTAGATTTTTGAAAATATTGATTAATTTTTTAAAAAATTGCTTCGATTTTGCAAGAAAAGTAGAGTACACACCCAAGCAGTTATGATATTTTGCAGCGAAAGTAAATTGACAGGAGTTAAATAACATTGTAAAACGTACCTGTCATCTTCTCGGCATTCCCGCTGAAAGATTAGCTTTTACAACATGTATATAATTTTGTAAAATAAATAAATAAATTGCAAGACTAGAGAAGCTGTATCTAAAAAACTCCAAACTATGACTTATTGTGTTCCGAAAGATCTTAAAGGATGATTTTAGAACAAAATATAGTAAGTTCAATTTGTACTTCAAAATATTCAAGAAATTCTAAAGTGTTAGGGGAATGAACCTAAACTACTTTAAAAATTCTTTGAAACAATTGAGTTCATTTTGAACTTATCATGTTGTTCTACTAATAATCCCAGGTTAAATTAAAATTATGTTATTTCTCAATAAACTTTGACATTTTAACCGCCCGAGGACAGGGTACTCAATTAATCAGTTGATATTTCACTTAAAAGTTATGTAGGTGAACGCCCCTAAGGCAAGTTTCAGTCATTCAAGCCCTTAGTATCCATCACAAAAGCTGGGCTTGTAGTGCTAGTCATCAATCACATTATCCTCTAAATCTCTTCAAATGAATTAAATATCAAGCCTAAATCACTACTAAGCCCTTTAAATCTAATGAGAGAAAGATTGATAATTATTAAAATTTTAATTTGGGTGATATGGATTTTGATTAAAAGGAGTCAGGTCATCATTAATTGTGGACTTAGTCATAAGTGAAACATCATCTCCTTAGCTTATGCCCATCACTTAGAAACCATTTGATTTTGATAAACTACCAAATTCTGAGAATTTTGAAAATTTCTAATTTTTTTTTATCATGAAAATGTGACAAGTTGGTTTCTACCTTTTACCCATTATGTTTCAATCATCCAAACATATTCATTAGAATCAAAATTACCCATTTTCTGTTTGGTTAATCCTAAATTTTGATTAAGGAACCAAAATCCAAAATGACCACTTTAACCTCGAGGCTCTTTACCTCATAACTCATTAAGCACCACTCAAATGACTTATGAGATTTTAGAGTACCCTATCCATAGAGTAATTAAAAAATTAGAGGAGAAAAATATTGTTTTCAGATTTTAATTTAAATAATAATTATTTTTAACTTTAGAAAATAGGATGTTCAAAATTAATTTATTTAATCAATAAAAAAAAGTCTTTGGTTTATGAAAAAATTATTAAATGTTTCCTTAGGTCAGAGAAATACTTAGACAAAATTTCCTGATTTTTTTAATCAAATCTTTAATTTAATTATTTAATTATTTATTGATTTTTATGATTTAATTTGAATGGAAAATATGTTTTATTTACCAAAGTTATTTTTTATATTTTTATTGAACCTCTTTGAGTCCAAATAACTTGTAGAAATAAATTTTATAATTTTATGCTTTTTCAATTTATTTATTATGATTATTTTATCGAGAAAATAAAAAAAATGTCTTTTGAGCCTTTGGAAATTTATTTTTTAACATAGAAAATTTAGAAAAAAATATTTTAATAAGTTTTAAGTAATTAGGAAGCATTTAAACACATTTTTAAATATTTTTGTATTTTTGAAATTTTTAACTATTTTTAATTAGTTTTAATTCAAAATAGAGGCCAAAAATCAAGTATTTTTTCAAACATGACTTTTATTTTTCCTAAGTGCTCGTGATCACAAGGAACTCAAAAAACAACTTTTCATAATTTTCTTAAATGTATTTAATCTAATATAATTATTTTTGTACAAAAGTACAATGTTTCTTAGAAAATCAACTTTAGTGCTTAAACTTAATCAAATAGTTTTTAAATTTTTACAGTACATTAACAAGATTTTTATGCATAATGTGGAATTAATTTTGTCAAATTTTTATTAATATTTAAATTACATAAATTAGTACAAGATATACACACTTAATTAAATATAAAAATTTATAAAATTATTTAAGCTATCATGATATTTTTCCTAAGCTTCTGTGACCACAGAAAACCTACTAAAATTTATTCCATAATTTTTTAAGTGATATTTCAATCTATAAAATTAATTTAAGCCAAAATAGCCATATTAGCTTGAAAATTAGGGTTAGAAGCACAAAGATGACCTCTGACCTTGGAAAAATCAGAGAGCATAGCCTCAGTCATGAGGAATAAAGTATCAAGATTTTAAGCTATGGTGAACAATGCTTAGTGATAATGAATTGAAATACCACAGAGAGTATTTAATTAATTAAAAATTAAGGAGTCAACAAAATTTTTTTTTATTCCACATTATTTACCACTGTTCACTGAGAAAAAAAGTATTTTTATTTTATTTTTATGCTTTTTATACACAAAGTTATGATTTTTCAAAGTTATGGAATTAAAATAAATCAGAAATCTCTAATTTTCTACTTATCCAGCTCAACCATCGCGTCAACCTTGTCCGTTCAGAGCTTTACACGCAGCTATCCGCCATTTGACACTGCTAAACACAATAGCTGCTATGCAGCCCGCGGGTTCACATACCAAGAGTTTATCCGGCTTAATCTCGTCCATTCATCAAATAAATGCACGATCAGACAAATCCCCATCATCATTCTGAAGTGATTTAACCCATAATCCATTCACACTAAAATCTTAAGATCTCAAGCTAGACTCAACCAAATCACTTTGGGTTTGTTCCTACACTTTCATCTACTTGAGATGAACATATCTATATGGCTTATACGATATGAAATACAGTAAACACGTTTGCAGAATCAATATAGGCTCAGATTAGGGTTAGAGCTTTATACCTTTGTCTAAGAGGGGAGGCGTCAATCTGATGGTTTTAGAGCTTTGATTGGGTCCAACAAACCTCCAGATGAGCTCTTAGGCCCAGGTGAATTGTCTAGGTATGATTTTGATCAAGGCCAGTGTTGTTCTAGAGCTAGGTTAGAGGCTGTTTAGGATGAGGCTTTTGTAGGGAATCAAATCCTCTCACTCTGGTGATGGTTTGGGTACAATTAATTGAACTTTGATGAATTATGGAGGAGTGAGGAAATATTTCCTATTTCAGGCTGAAATGTTGAACTCAAAATTGAGCTCTCAAAGTGGGAATCAGACGGGGAAAATAATGGGATTGAGCTGAGGAGTTCTTAGAGAATCTCTGGAAGCAATTGGACTCAGTTTCCCTAACGAATTTGCTAGTATTTTCTTATGGCCGTGGAGGGGGTGGTTTAAATAGAAGTTGCTATGGTGTCTCACAGGCTAATATGAGATGGCCAAAGTGCTATGTAGGTGGAGAGAAGAAAGGCCCTAATAGCCAATCAAGCTTAGCAAACTCAGGTGAGTTCAATTTTGGGTTTTGGTGAACTTGGGCTCTTTTGGGGTGACTTTTTATGGTAGCTGAGGTGGTGGCTAGCCATTTTCTAGTCACCTCTTAGCTCAGGGAGGTCAGGGGGTGGCTAATTATGATTAACTCCCGAGGGTAAGCAATGATGGCAAAGATATTTCATGTTTTAGCCAAATTTGTGGTGAAATCCCTTAAATCAAGGAACCATTGGTCCATAGCTCATGTAGGATGGGCTAGGTGAGACTATCATGGTCACTAGTGTGTACTTGGTGGTTGGAGTGGCCCTTGGTTGGCCATATTAGCTTTGCTTGGTCAATTTTCGTTCATGCATTCAATTTGGGTCAAATTGGCATGAATTTGAGTTTGGATTCGGCTAGACATGACATTGAACTCAATTGATTGATTAAGATGATAAATATGATTGTCAATAAGAGTTTGGAATAGATTTTGGAGTGATTTTGAATTGATTTGGAGGGTCAATTTGAAGGATTTTGTACATTTGATCAATTTGGAGATGTTGGGTTTAACTTGAGTTTATGTTAGTCTAGAGTTGTGATAAGTCCAAATTGAGGGTTCAAAGTTGTCTAGAGGGATGTTATGAAGAATTCTCAATATTAATTGAGTGTCAATTTTAGGATTTGGGCTTTCAATTTGGTGACATTTGGAGACATGGCTAAATTGGGACAAAATTGGGGGCTTTGGATTTGGGTGAAATTGAGCTCAAAGTATGGGTTAATTGGGTTTTTATTTGGTCTAAATTGAGTTTTTTCATGATGAATTTGAGTTTAGAATTGAAATTGGGGAAAATTGGAACCAAATCGATGGACATTTGGGTGAATTAGGGTAATTGGGCCTTTATGGGCAATTTGGGGTTTTTGGTCAAAGTTGGTCAAATTAATCAAATTGAGTTCAATTGAAGGGTCCAAATTGATATTGGGGATATTTGAAATGATTTTAAAGGTTTTGGGAAAGTTTGGGCCACCAACAATATTTTGGTAATTTTGGGGGTATTTTGTTAATTTTTGCCATTTTGTGAGGTTTTGGGTGGATTTGGGCAATTTGGGTGGTTTCAAATGGTTTGAGATGATTTTTTGAACAAATTTGGGTATTTTGGGTGAAATTGAGAATTTTGGTCAAACTTAGGGTTTGTGGGTGTTTTGGTAAATTGGATAGATTTGGGGACAAAAGGCTAAATTATGTATTTTGGTGAAATTGAGGTGCTAACCCCCTATTTGAGCTATGAAACAATGGAATCTCCATTTGGGTCCTCTATGTGCTGGTCTTATGTAAACCCTGATCTAGGACTAGTGGGTCTAGGGGATCATCTTTATGAGTCTCCCAAAAGATGAAGGGATCATAACTAGGTAGACTTAGGTTTAAGGTAGTGAGTGAAAGTGTAATGTGCAAGTGTGTGAAAGTGTACAAACTAGCTTAAGACCAACACCTAGAGTCAACCCAATGGCCAAGCAATCCTATGGGAACTCTCCTTGGGCTACTTTATAGTGGCTCCAACTACTAAGTGCTAGAGGTTAGGACCAGTATATAGAACTTCAAGTTGAGCAAAGAAGAGTTTAGAATTTCTAATGGTGACGATTCTTTTCTAGTCCTCTAGGAGTAGTCAATAGGAAGTTTTATGGCTAGACTCTAAGCTACTAAAGAGAAAAAACTTGACCTCAATCAAACGTGAGGTCAACAATGGACCCTAAATAGCGGGGTGGGTCGGGCAAGCACACCACACATATTGGTGTTGACTGATGAGATCAATAAAACCAACACAGACTTCTAATTAAACAAACTTAGAATGAAGTGCAAAATTGAGTGACAATTGTTTCCACTTGGGAACCAGCAAGTGTGTACTTGATTGAAATTAAGGATTTAGAACTCTCGTTAGGGTTTAGAAGGAAAGGAATTCTGAAAATGGCTACGACGGTCATAATGAGGATTCAATTTTAGCTTGATTATTAGAAAACTTTGATTTTGATTGCAATGGTGTGGGGGGATGGGAATCAGAATTTTGGTACTGACCCCAAGATGGAAATTGAAATTTAGGTATCAAATCTAGAAAGAGAATCAGATCCCTTACTCCATTCAAGGTGGTCATAAATTGATCTTGAAGATTTGAGAACAGAATGCCTTACTCCATTTAAGGTGGTCTTAAACATACCTCAAAGATTTGGGTAGAGAATCTGATGCCTTACTACATTTGAGGTGGTCTTAAACCAGTCTCAAAGGACTTGAGAATAAGATGCCTTACTCCATTTAAGATGGTCTTAAAATGATCTCAAAATATTTGAGAATAGGATGCATTATTCTATTTAAGGTGGTCTTAAAATTATCTTGAAGATTTGAGAATAGGATGCTTTACACCATTTAAGGTGGTCTTAAACCTATCTTGACAATTTGGGTAGAGAATTGGATGCCTTACTCAATTTAAGGTGGTCATAAACTGATCTTAAATTATTTGAGAATAGGATGCCTTACTCCATTTAAGGCGGTCTTAAACCTATCTCAAAGATTTGGGTAAAGAATTAGATACTCTACTCCATTTAAGGTGGTCTTAAACTAATCTCAAAAGATTTGGGTCACATTAGGGAGGAAAGCTCTGAGACTCATATCCAACCTAAGAGGTAGACGAAAGACCAGATTAAGAAAGAAAGCTTGAGGATTCACATCCAAATCAAGAGTTGATCGAAAACATATTACCACATTGGGAAGGAAAGCATTAGGACACATCTAACTTAAGAGGTAGCAGGAAATTATATCGGTCACAATAGGAAGGAAAGCTCTGGGACTCACATCTAACCTAAATGGTGATAAGGAAAATATCTTCTATGTCGGAGAAGAAAGCGCTGGGACTCATATCCAACTCAAGAGCTGATTAGAAACATATCATTACGTTGTGAAGGAAAGCGTTGGGACTCACATTCATCCCAAGAGTTAGCGGGAAAATCTATCACTAAGGTTAGTATGGAAAGCTCTAGGACTCACATCCAACCTAAATGGTCACTGACAGCGACTTTATATATGCTTAAAAATACAAGTATTTAATACCGTTGCCAGAAGATTTAATTTCCCAGCAACGACGCCAAAAACTTGATAGCGACTTTATATATGCTTAAAAATATAAGTATTTAATACTGCTGCTAGAAGATTTAATTCCTCAGCAAAGAAACCAAAAACTTAATAATGGTTATAAATTTGATAAAGATGTATATATAAAATATTCAATAATTGTAAAGTCACACTTATTAATGCAAGTATACGTATTGTTCAAGTAATATTGGGCTCTAATGGAGTCCTAGATATTGATCCCACAGGGAGTATTATTAGAGGCTACAAGCTAAGATTTTAGAAAGTCAATACTTAATCACAACAATATAATTCAAATTGCTTATCTGTCACTAATAGGAAATTGAAATAAATATCTAATTTTTATAACTCTAAATAACTAATTATACTAATAAAGTTTCTAATGTGAAATTCAATATATAAGAAAGCATCCTTCTCCTTATCAATATATTATAGTGATTGGATAAAGTGAATCAGCTCAAATTGGATTGTGCCAAATAGGAGCATACCTATTCCTTACCCTTTGGTCCATGCATAAAAAACATTAACTAATCCTATACTTGGCTACTGAATCTGCGGCTAGGCTGGGAGGATATCGGCTTTCACTTCAGAGCTCCCACTTTTCCCTTGCCTGAGGGCTAAAATCTACACTTCAACACCCAAACGATAGGACCGAACTTCGGATTTTAGTTTGTCACTCTAAAATCTCCAATTCTACGCCCGATAATTTTATTTCAATATTTATTTGCACCCAACATCCAAGGGATTTGACCTCCCTGAATCTAGGATGTAATCTTCACTTTAGTTGTAAAACTCAACATATTTTAACAAATCAATTGGCCAGATTGAAATTAAATTAAGATCGAAGTGAAAAGAACATCACAACTTCTTTAAAATTTCCAAGCCTCCACCAATTCAAATCATCATGTCATAAATCTCAAGATAAGGAGAAAGATAGAGAAAATTACTCATAACTCATAGGGAAGACACAACAAAACTCAGAATTCATATATAAAAGCAAAGTTATGCAAACTACAACAAGTAAATAACACTTATCTCTAACTCCTCCCCAAGAAAACACCTCAAAGTTCCTCTGAATCTCTTTCTTTCCTTACAACACACAGAATTCTTCTTCGAACCGGCAAGGAGGAAGAAATCTCTCACTTTCCCTCCACTCTTATAATCTCTCTAAGAATTCCTCATAATCTAATCCTAAATTAGACTCTCTACACACTACTGGAACTTATCTAACACTTGCAACTCCCTAACTCTTGAGAGCCTCTAATTTTTGGCCAAAATCTTCTTTTAAAGTTGTAGAAGAATTTTCCTAAGAGTTTCCTAAGCATCCCTCCAAAAATCGTCCACATTCAATGCACCTTTTGAGATAACCGCTGATCTCGTTGTCGGCGGCTTGGAGGGCGCCGTGGGCGGGTCTTCTAAATTAATTGATCTGAATCTTGAGAAAATCTTGTCATCGGCGCCGTTGGGCTTGTCGTCGGTGCCCTAGTTCAATTCTTCGTACTTTGGTCCTTTTTGCTCTAAATTCACTCCTTTTTTCATCTTTTTGCTCCAATGAACATAATTCATCATACCTGCTACAAAACATCAAAAATACCTTTCTTTAAAGTGCAATATCATCAAAATCAATGTAAAATAGGTATGAAAATCTTAACATATTTTCCTTTGATCAAAATCCCCCAAACTTAACTATTATTTGTCCTCAAGTAATTTTAGTACTATATAAAAGTTATGATATATTGTAGTAAATTTTTAATTCAGAAATACTATAAGTTGATTTAAGTAAATATCATAGTGAGATTTTCAGAAAAAAATTAAGTAATTAAATTAACTCTGTAGGTACAAGATTATCTTGTCATCAAGTTTAAGAGTTCTAGTTTTCTATTCATTTCATGAATGATTATATGTTGTAATATTAAGCCACTTAGAATGTTCAAACGATAGAAACTTCATGAGAACACTACTAGTAAAGATGCTAATCCATAAATATAAGTTCAGGAATGTATTTAGGTTTTCCCTTTAGGTAGGTCTAGTGAAGTCAATTTTTGATTAGGCATCTCCTCAAGCTTCTCCTCACTTTCATATTTTTTTTCTTTCTTTTCTTTTCTGTTTTTCATTTGGATTACTTTCAATCCTATATATTTTTCTTTTTTTTTCATGGATTGTTGTCAATTCTTTCTTTTTCCCTTTTCAAGTGAGGATTACTATATCTGGATAGCCTTTAATGATTTTGAACATCACCTTTTTTTTCCCTAAATTTGAAACTCAAAGCATTCCTTTACCTTATAAATATTTCATAGCTTTTACATCTTTGAGCCCCAATCTTTTTTTCTCAAATGAATTTCCAAGATTCTTAACACTTCAAAATATAGTTTCAATTACTTTAAATAGTTAACTATAGTCTTGTTCTCTTATACTAAATATCTTAATCTACAAAATTAATTTTCATTACAAAAATATTCCTCTAAATCTACCATAATATTTAAATATCTATAAAATATAGTTATCTGAATTAAATTCACTATATAAAATCATATTAATAATATTTGAAAATATTTAAATTGAGAACATCTAATAGTTCATCTTTTTCTTCCCACCCCCAAACTTAAAATTTTCAATATGAAATGATACAGGTGGAAAGAAAAATTCTAAATATAAATCACACCTCAGTATTTTAGGCATTTTCATCATTCTGAAATTTTTGCATTCCTTCTCAAAATTTCTACTTCACCTGAGCTGTAACATTAGAAGCTTTTTATACAATAAATCATTAGAGAATTTGCTGGGTAATGAAATTTTGAAATAAGTACAAAACTAAACTTTAAAAAAACACAATATTTTGCTAACACATCCACAATACTAAACAAAAAAAAATTACAATTAAAATGCAAAATAGAAATCACATCACATTACAATTTAACAAATTTTAACTACCACACCAAACAATTATAACAATAATAAAAAAAATTTTCATTTGCAGCATAAAAATAAAAATGAAAGTACAAAAACACACAAAAATCCATTTCTATTACAAAAATTGCAACAAATAAAAGTAAAAGCACATCAACTACTATCAAATGTCAAAATCACAAACTATATCTTCTTCTCCTTGTCAGTAGGTGGATTGAGCTAATACTGATTATATCGAGGGCATTCAGGAAAAGTAACATTAAACTCACCTTTGTAGTGCCGGGCCTGAGCTTTGTAGTAAGCTATCTCAAATTCCAAACGCTTCTGTAGGTACTCGCTATCATTATCGTATCTACGTTCTAAACCACCAATTATTTAATTAATTAGCTCTATACTATTTCGCTGCAAGGTCAACTCATTCATTAAATCATTTAGGGTAGGGGAACTAGAAGGTGAAAGGTCATAACTAGTAAAGGGATATCTCTACTAGTAGAAGGTTCTTGACTCTTACTCCTAATTCTCCATTTTTTATGGGATTCATATGTCTTCAAATTAGCCTTACTAATGAGTTTCATAGGGTAAACCCATCCCTCATC
>NEWO01001276.1:66437-76797 GCA_003013225.1 Phalaenopsis aphrodite | reverse complement strand
ATTTAGTAATTTTTGAAAAATCTTTAATAAAATGCCTGTAAAAACCAACATGTCCAAGAAAACTTCTAACCCCTCTTATATTAGTAGGAGGTGTTAGTTTAGATATAACTTAAATTTTTGCAGGGTCTGCTTCCATACCATTTTCTAAAATTTTATGCCCTAACACAATTCCTCCTACAAACATAAATTGACATTTCTCCCAATTTAGAACTAAATTAGTTGTTTTGCATAATTCCAAAACTTTTTCAAGATAATTTAAGCATGCGTCAAATGATGTTCCAAATACAGAGAAATCATCCATAAATACTTCCAATCCATCATCAATTAATTTACTAAATATTGACATTGTACATCTTTGGAATGTTGCAGGTGCATTACATAATCCGAAAGGCATTCTTCGAAAAGCAAAAGTTCCAAAAGGACTAGTAAATGTTGTTTTTTTCTTGATCCTCAAGAGCAATGGGAATTTTATGATAACCGATATATCCAACTAAAAAAAATGTTTGTGCCCAGCAAGTCTATCTACTATTTGGTCTAAAAATTGTAAAGAGAAGTGATCTTTCCTAGTGGCAGTGTTTAATTTTCTATAATCAATGCAAATGCCCCACCTAATAACTTTTCTGATTGGTATTAATTCATTATTCTCTTTTGTTTCAACAGTCTCCTTTCTTAAGAACACAATGAATTGGACTTATATAAGCACTATCTAAAATAGGATATATAATTCCAGTGTCCAACCATTTCAAAATTTCCTTATTGACTACTTCTTTCATCATTGGGTTTAATCTCCTTTGTGGATCAACTCTTACTTTAAATTTTTCATCTAGTATAATTCTATTATACTGCTCGAAGGACTGATTCCTTTAATATCAACTAAGGTCCAACCAAAAGCTTTCTTATATCTTTTTAATATATCCAAAATTTTTTGCTCTTGCTAATCATTTAATTCTGAAGATTAATAACAGGTAGTGTAGATGAGTTTCCCAGAAACACATACTTCAAGTGGTTAGACAATATTTTCAACTCAAATTCAGGTGATTTTATAATTGACATAACTAGTTTCTTATCAGTATTTTCTGTAATATCCAACATCTCAACTCTTCCCTGAACATAATCTAATTCTTCATTTTCTATTTCGTCCAAAATAACTTCATCACTGTCTTCCAATTGTTCTTTCTCTTCAAAATGTTCTATAAAATGCTCGTTCATTAGATGTTCACTAATTTCCATGCAAAAACATTCATTATCTCTTTCAACAACAGTGTATTTCTTAAATTTTGCAATGTTAAAAGCTACTTCTTGATCATTAACTCTCATAGTTAATTCTCCTTTTTGAACATCTATTATAGCTTTTCCAGTAGCTAAAAATGGTCTCCCTAAAATGATAGGTATTTCTTTATCTTCCTCCATATCTAAAATAATGAAATCCACAGGAAAGATAAATTTATCAACTTTTACTAACACATCTTCTATAACTCTGTTAGGATAAATAACTGAATGATCCGCTAACTAAAGAGTTACAAAAGTAGGTGAGACTTCTCCTAATCCTAATCTTTTGAAGATTGATGATGGCAGAAGATTAATGCTGGCTCCTAAATCACAAAAAGCTCTTCCATAAAACTTTTCACCGATAGCACGGTATAGTGAAACTACGTGGATCTTTTAATTTTTCAGGAAGCTTTTTCTGAATAATTGCACTGCACTCTTTGCTAAGTGCAAAAGTTTCATTATCAGTGAACTTCCTTTTCTTATTCAGAATATCTCTCATAAACTTCACATAATTGGGCATTTGCTTTAAAGCTTCTACAAAGGGAATATTTACCGTTAATTTCTTAAGAATTTCTAAAAAAATGGAAAATTGTTTATTCTGTTTGTGTTGCTTCAATCTTTAAGGAAACGGTGGTGGAGGTTTCTCCACAGTAATTTTCATTGGTGTAAGTGGATATTCTAAATCTGGGTATTCATGATCCTTTTCTTTTTCTGTATCCACTTTCTCTTTTTTAGTTTCCATTTCTTTATGTACTCTTGTTTCCAATTCTTTTCCACTTCGTAATTGTATCGCTTTTATTTGTTCTTTTCCTTGATCTTTAGGATTTAGTTCCACGGTACTAGGAAAAGTTCCTAATGTTTGGTTACTAAGCGCAGTAGCGATATGCCCCAGTTAATTTTCAATATTCTTAATAGCAGTTCCTTGATTTTGTAACTTATTTCCTTGAATTTGTAATTGATTTCCTTGATTCTGCAATTGTTGACCCATGTTTAATGTCATCTCTTCCATAAACAACTTATTTTCCTTAATTTGACTATTCCTATTAAATCCTAGAGGATAAGAAGGTCTATAATTAACATTTTCTTGGTTGGATGAATTTCCTAGTGGGTTCACTATGTTGTTCGCCCATTATTGAATTGTAAAAGAATTGTTATTCCAATTAAAATTTGGATGATTCTTCCAACTTGGGTTATAATAGTTCGAATAAGGATTTTTGGGTCTATTGTTAATAGCATTTAAAGTCTCATATGAAGGTTGAACATTCATCAATTTCCAAGATGAATTCTCTTCCATCATAGTAAGTGTTGGAGAATAATTCATTCTATAATAATCTAATTTCTTTGATATTACAACAATCTGTGAAGCTAACGTAGATATTGCATCAGAATTGTGGATACTAGCTACTCTCTTAGGATTTACCCATTCAGAGGGCCATTGAAAATTATTGGTAGCCATCTCTTTTATTAACGAATAAGCCTCATCAAAAGGTTTTGAAATTAAAGTACCACCAGCCGCAACATCTATAATCGATCTAAGTGATCCCACTAATCCATTATAAAAAGTTTGAATTATCAACCAAGCTGGTAACGATTGATGAGGGTACTTTCTAAGAAGATCTTTAAATCTCTCCCAAGCTTCATATATTGACTCTCCATCATTCTGACAAAACGATGTTATGTCATTTCTAAGTTTAACAGTTTTTTATGGAGGGAAATATTTAGATAGAAATTTCTGTGAAAGTTCTCCCCAAGTTATAATAGATCCAAGTGCTAATGAATTTAACCACATCTTAGCCTTATCCCTAATTGAGAAAGGAAAAAGTCTAAGTCTAATGACATCATTTGAAACTCTGTCATATTTAAAGGTAGCACATAGTTCAAAAAAACTAGCGAGATGTAAATTAGGATCTTCTTTTGGTGTACCTCCGAATTGATTGTTTTGTACAATTTGGATAATAGCAGGTTTAAGTTCAAATGAATTAGCAGCTACATCAGGATTTTGGATAGATAAATGAATTTCATCTGCTATAAGATCTGCATAATCTGGTAGAGGTCTAGGTTGGTGTTCATTTTATATTCCCTGATTGTTTACATTATTTTTCATTGTGTCACTATTTCTAGGTTCTCTTCTTATTATTCTAATTCTTCTAACAATGCATTCTAATTTCGAAATCATAGGGTATAAGATTTTTAGGTCCAAATTTACGCATGCAATTGAAATCAGTACACAGAAAAACAATTAACTAAATATAAAAATAAGTTGCAATTAGAGTATAAATTTTCTCATAGTCCTAACTTGTCCATTACTCTAATTATGATTCTTATTTACTCCTCGGCGATAGTGCCAAAAACTTGACAGCGACTTTATATATGCATAAAAATACAAGTATTTAATAGTGCTGCTAGAAGATTTAATTCCCCAACAACGGCGGCAAAAACTTGACAGCGACTTTATATATGCTTAAAATACAAGTATTTAATACTATTGATAAAAGATTTAATTCCTCAGCAATGACACCAAAAACTTATTAACAGTTATAGATTCGATAAAGATGTATATATAACATATTCAATAATGGTAAAGTCACACTTATCAACGCAAGAATACGCATCGATCAAGTAATATAGGGCTCTAATGGAGTCCTAGATATCGATCCCACAAGGAGTAATATTAGAGGCTACAAACTAAAAATTTGGAAAATTAATACTTAATCACAACAATATAATTCAAATTGTTTATCTGTCACTAATAGACAATTGAAATAACTATGTGATTTTAATAACTATTAAATAACTAATTATACTAACAACATTTCTAATGTGAAATTCAACATAAGAAAGCATCATTCTCCTTGTCAAGAGATTATAGTGAATGGATAAAGTGAATCAGTTCAAATTGGATTGTGCCAAATTGGAGCATACTTATTCTTTTGGTCCAAGCATAAAGAATATTGACTAATCCTATGCTTGGTTACTGAATCTGCGGCTAGGCTGGGAGGATACCAGCTCTCAATTTGGATCTCCTATGTTCCCCTCACTTGAGGGCTAACATCTACACTTCAACACCCAAATGATAGGACCAAATTATAGATTTTAGTCTCACTCTAAAATCTTCAATTCTAAGCCTGATAATTTTATTTCCCTATTCATTTGCACCCAACTTCCAAGGGCTTTAACTTCCATGAATCATGGATGTAATCTTCACTTTAGTTGTAAAACTCAACATGTTTTAACAAATCAATTGTCCAGATTGAAAGTAAATGAAGATCAAAGTGAAAAGATGATCACAACTTCTTTAACATTTTCAAGGCTCAACCAACTCAAATCACTATTTCACAAATCTTAAGACAAGGAGAAAGATAGAGAAAACTACTCAGAACTCATGGGGAATACACAAAAAAACTCAGAATTCATATATAAAAGCAAAGCTATACAAACTACAACAAGTAAATAATACTTATCTCTAACTCCTCCCCAAGCAACTCCTCGAAGTTCATCTGAATCTCTTCCTTTCTTTACAATACACAGAATTCTTCTTTGAAGCAGCAAGGAGGAAGAAATCTCTCACTTTCCCTCCACTCTTACAATCTCTTGAAGAATTCATCACAATCTAACACTAAATTAGACTCTCTACACACTACTGGAACTTCTCTAACACTTGCAACTCCCTAACTCTTAAGAGCCTCTAATTTTTGGTTAAAATTTTCTTTTAAAGTTGCAGAAGAGTTTTCCTAAGAGTTGCCTGAGCATCCCTCCAAAAATCATCCACATTCATTGCATCTTTTGAAATAACCACCAATCTCGCCGTCGGCAGCCTCGAGGGCGCCGTCGGCGGGCCTTCTAAATTAATTGATCCGAGTCTCGGGAAAATCTCACCGTCGGCGCCGTTGGACTCACCGTCGGCGCCCTAGTTCAATTCTTCATACTTTGGTCCTTTTCACTTCAATTTCGCTTCTTTTTGCACCTTTTTGCTCCAATGACCATAATCATCATACTTGCTACAAAACATCAAAGATATCTTTCTTTAATATGCAATATCATCAAAATCAGTGTAAATAGGTATGAAAATCTCAACATATTTTCCTTTGGTCAGTGACAAGGAAAATATCTGCTATGTTGGGGAGGAAAGCGTTGGGACACATCCAAACCAAGAGGTAGCTGGAAAATATATAAGTCACGCTAAGAAGGAAAGTTTTGGGACTCATATCCAACCCAAATGGAGATAAGGAAAATATCTGCTACATTGGGGAGGAAAGCCTTGGGACTCACATCAAACCCAAGAGGTAGCGGGAAAATATAAGGGCACGCTAGGAAAGAAAGCTTTGGACTCATATCCAACCCAAATGGTCATAAGGAAAATATTTGCTACATTGGGGAGGAAAGCGTTGAGACTCACATCCAACCTAGGAGGTAGTGGGAAAATATATGGGTCACGCTGGGAAGGAACGCTCTGGGACTCACATCCAACCCAAATGGTGATAAGGAAAACACTGCTACTTCAAGAAGAAAAGTGCTAGGACTCACATCCAACCCAAGGAGTAGCGATAAAATGTATCGGTCACGCTAAGAAGGAAAGCTCTGGGACTCACATCCAACCTAAATGGTGACGAGAAAAATATATAATCTTGATACTGATACAGAGAGAAACATGAAAATAGTATAGAGAATTGGTGGTGTTAAACTTATAGATATGTGACAGGTGATAATTGACATTGATGAGGAAAATTTGTGAGACTTTGTGCAGAGTGTGAAACTCTACAGGGATTGGGAGGATATTTGTGCAGACAAGGGTAGTCGTGTTGCATAAGCAAAGAGTATGAAACCTCGAACTGGAGAGAAACAAACTCAACAAAACTTATCATTTTCTTTTCTTGTTGTCTTTATCAAATTTAATTATCAAAGTATATTTTTAAATTTTATTTTTTTGTTGGTTGATTTTCAAAAACAAGTTTAAAATTTAATATCAAACTTTCGTTATATTGTTCTTCATTCATTATAATTTAGAACCAACGTATGGTTCCACAACTCTTTATCAATCGCACAAAAGGGAAATTTGACGAACATGTTGAACTCTGAAAGAAATTTCATTAATCTGCTTCAAACATGTGTTACAGCCGAATACATGCTGAAAACATCAAGAGAGACAACATGTTGAATACATCTGAAACATCATATGCTGAATACATATCTGACACATCATATGCTAAATACATATCATACATGCTGCTTTGACTCAATACAAAAGGTGAAAAAATTGTCTATCTGTCCTCTATGGGATGAGCTCATGATCAAGCTGACCTACAGATCCACGCTCAAGAACAAAAATTCCTTTTACTTGTACTTAGAGGTGCAACCATCTCATAGCTCATATGGGTGCAACTCCTCCAACTCTGGATTTGGTAAAAATCCATGTGGTACTTTGTTGTCATCCATTCTTCTGAATGTCACATACACTTTGTGGTGTCGCACCCTCGGACTGCAGTGCTTGTCTAATTCTTCTCCATTTCCTTTAAGAATTAGTATTGAACCCATCAGTAGTGGGGTGTAGCTCCTCTAACTCTTGATTTGGTTGGAACCCATATGGTACTTTGTTGTCATCCATTCTTCTGAATGTTATAGACACTTTGCAGTGTTGTACCTTCGAAATGCAGTGCTTGGCTAAGTCTGCACCATTTCCTTTAAGAATTAGTTTTGAACCCATCAGTAGTGGAATCTCAACAGATCCTCTGAACTCCCTAGGGCCGATAACGTCGATTTCTTTTCTAAATAGAACATTTCTTCTGCTCATGAAGGACACTATGCAGAAGGGCCATACAAAATCATGATTGTTTATATGGCGAGGAATAAAAACCCCTTCATCATAGATATTGATTATAAAATTGTTGGGAATGTAGTCAGGTGGTAGTATACTCCATATGAACATCCTCTTGATCATCCTCTTTATTTCAAAAGGTATAGGATCTACCTCATCATTTCTTAAGATGTCTAGGGGGTTCCCTTGCCTATCTTTGGTAAAATTATAACAACAAGCACATTGAATGATTATCATGCCTTTTCTGCACATCCACTTTTGTGGTTCTAAATAAGTTCTCTCCATTAGTAAACTAGCTTGACCTCTGTCTCTCAAGTCAAAAACAAAGTCTAGAACTCTTCTTTCATCACTTTCAGAGAAGACTCCTGTATACAACTCCAGACCTTCCAGAATGTTGAAAAATTTTCCTTGTATTTCCTCGTAGAATTTAAATTCTCATTTTTTTAAACTCTATTCATCCTTTGCAGTTCTGCTGTGGGGATCCTCTGAGATTCTCGAGGCAGCTCCCTCATCTCCACATATGTAGGATACCATGTCTGACTTAGCTCCGTAAGTAATGAAATATATGACTTAGTGTCTGGGTAAAATGTCTCCTGGTGTCATGTGTCAGCGACAATGAACTCCTCAAAAGAGTTTTATGATCTAAGTGGAGAACATCACATTTTGGGCATTCTATGAAAGCTCCTCCTGTTGATGCTTGTGTAGGAACATTAACGTTGCAAATCGGACAAGCCCTATAAAGTTCATCTAGTAGTATCTGCTCTGTAGGAAACTTGAACTCGCCCTCCATAGCAAGCCGACTAATAGAGTTCTCTCTCACGCAAGGATCATAAATTTCTCCTCAGGAATCATGGTGAGTGTGTTTTCTGCCTCCCTCAATCATCTATTTCTTCACGTAGAAAAGCTCTCTGCTTTTGACAATTAGCATTTCAATGTTGAGTTCTTTTTAGTGGTGCATCTGACACTCTTTCATCATCAGCATCAATTAGATTTCCCATTGATGTGGTTATCATGGATGTTAAATGGCTAGTCCCCTCCATCAAATTATGTTGTGTTATCACTTTCTTTCTCTTCAGAGAGGAGTTTTCTTTAGTACCGATTCTCAACTACCGATCCTCAACAGTGACGACAGTCCTTCTTTCTCTTGGCGGCTAACTATGTCCATCAGAGGACCTTCATATTTTACATTAAGTTACCCTTTCTCTATTTAGTGCAAGATTCAAGCTGTCTCTAAAGTCAAGAAGCAGCTTTCGTCCCGACATGTTTCTGCAGAAGACAAAAAAACATTAGTGCACTGAAATTCAACACGAACAAGAAAAAGAATGAAGAAATTATTAAACACAAGTTTTAATTTATACAAGTGCAAATTTCTTATTTAATTTATTTTAATTTACTAGAATTTTAAAATTAAAGACAAAAGGAGAAAATTAAAGTGAACCAATTCCAAAATTTTTATTTTATTAAGGTTAATTTATTACAAAATTTTAGACCAAGTCACAGACACTTGACTAAATAAATAACCCCAGAACTATCAAAATTTCAAAAAGAATGTTGATTTCAAGCAGCGTCATGATACACCAAAAATATATGCATTTTTATACCCATATTTTATACTCATTTGCAATTTAATGGAATGTATTTTTTATGTTTGATTGCAGGTTGTTAATTTTTAGAACTTCAAGCAAAAATGAAACAAAAAGGAAGCAAAAAAGATAAAATTTAGAGTCAAAATGCAGATTTCAAAAAAATGTTCAGTGCCAACTGCGCTAGATTAGGCGTTGGCAGCGCTATTTGACAGAGAAGCTGATTTAATTAGATGGTCACTGGTGCCGATGACGTCAGTGTCGGTGCAGACCCTGTTTCTAGAAGAATTGACGAATTTGGACACTTTTTGAAGAGTTTTTGGATGCACCTATTGGAGAACCAACCCTAGGCTCTATTTAGAGCCAAAATTGATCAAGAAAGAGCCCCCCTTTACCCCTCTTCGTGCTCCTCCACTCGCTCTTGGTTTTTCTTCACCCCTTTTCGTGCCACTTTACTTCCTTCCACGTCGTTCCACACCATTAGTCATTTATTTTCTTTATAGTTTTGAGTTTTTTTGGTGAGTTTAAGTGTGAATTACTCTGTAAGAAGTGTTGGAGAGGGAGAAAAGTGAGAGATTTCTTCTTCTTACATTTCCTAAGAGAGGTTACGAAGGATTTGCTTTGAGAAAGAGTTTCATATAAGTGTTTCTTGTTTATTATTATTGTATGAACTTCCTTTTATATATGAAATTTATGTTTTGTTGTATGTATCTCATGAAATTTGAGTATTTTCTTTATCTTTCTCCCTACTCTAAGATATGGATAAATGAAGAGATAATTTGGATGTGCCAATGTTAAAATTTAAAATAAATTGTGATGGTTTTCACTTTGCTCTTAATTTACATTTAGATCTGGCCAATTGAATTTTTAAAATATGTTGTGAAACATATGATCCGAGAAATGGAGTATGAGTTCTACAACAGAGTGATAATCACATATACGTCCATGAAGGAGGATTTTGATCATGCAATTACGTGCAAATAAATAGGGAAATATATTTTATTGGGTGTAGAATTGGAGATTTTTAGAGTGACAGACTAAAAAATCCCCAATTCGATCTTAGTGTTTAAAAACTAAAGCAAGAGTTATCTTTCAGGGGAAGAGAAGTGGGAGCTATGGAGTGGGAGCCAGTATCTGACTGACCTTTTTGTAAATCAACAATTACAAGAATTTGATGACGCTACTAGAAGATTTAAATTCCAGCAATGATGCCAAAAACTTGAATGCAACTTTATATATATATATATATATATGTTTGATTTAACAATGATGTATAGATATAATATTCAATAATGTTAAAGTCAAATTTATCAATGCAAGTATACGTATCACTCAAGTAATATAAGGCTCTACTGGAGTCCTAGATATCGATCCCACAGGGAGAAATAGAATACGATAGAGTAAGATTTAATAAAAAGTAATACTTCAACTATAACAACGTTCAAGTTACGTGTCTTCCACTAATAGGCAATTGAAATAAGTAGATAATTTGGATAGTAAATAATTATAGAAAATAGCGTTTAATTGTGATATTCAATAAATAAGAAAGCATCCTTCTCCATGCCAAGAAATTATAGGGAATGAATAAAATTAATTAGTTCAATTTATATTGTGCCAAATAGGAGCATACCTACTCTTTACCCTTTGGTCCAGGCATAAAGAACATTGACTAATCCTATGCTTGGTTACTGATTCT
>NEWO01001276.1:49981-66165 GCA_003013225.1 Phalaenopsis aphrodite | reverse complement strand
TGTTCTCTTTAAATTAAGTGCTTTACGTTATTATTCATAAAATACAACTTCAAGTTTTTGGCACCATTGCAAAACAAAGTCAATTTTATAAATTTCTCCCCAAGAACACTCCTCAAAGTTCCTCTCAATCTTTTCCTTTATTTACAGCACACAGAATTCCTCTTCGAAGTAGCAAGGAGGAAGATATCTCTCACTTTCCCTCCACTCTTACAATTCTCAAAGAATTCCTCTCAATTACATGGTCTAGCAAGCTCTCTACACACAAATGGAACCTATCTAACCTCCACGACTCCAAAAGTCTCCTCTTGTCTCTTCATTTTCAGCTAAAATGTTCTCTTTAAATTAAGTGCTTTACGTTATTATTCATAAAATACAACTTCAAGTTTTTGGCACCATTGCAAAACAAAGTCAATTTTATAAATTTTACACAACTATATTCAACCAGGATCACGTCATGATGGGTAGTATGTCTTCAAGTAGCGGCCATTGACCAACAACATAGGACTTTCGCCTAAAAAATCTATCAGCTGATAAAATCCTTCTGAGTAAACTTACTCTATGAAGATGGTTCCCGTCCAAGTTGGCTCAAATTTTTCACCTATCTTGCGGTGTTTAAGAATATGTCTTTTAAGAACAAGAACAAGGTCACCAACTTTGAACAGCCTCGAGCGGACCAGTTTTTCATGAGCTTGCACCATCCTTGCATAGTAAAGCTCCAAATGTTGTTGTGCTTCTAGTCCTTTTCCCTCGGTACTTTCTAATTTTTTAAGTCTGAGTTTTGTACTTTCTTTGGTTGTGATTTGATTGGCGATGGTGACTTTGAGAGACGGTGTCTGAACTTCTAGCAGTAGTACAACTTCAATCTCATACACAAGTGCGTTGGGTGTACATTGAGTGGGAGCATTGAACCTTTTTTGGTAGGCCCACAAAGATTCAATAATTTATTATGCCAATCTCTTTTGGTTTCATCCAATGTTTTCTTTAAGATTTGTACGAGCTTCTTATTGAAAGCCTTGGCCGGTCCGTTTACCTTGGGATAGTAAATCTTAGAGTACCTCTAGTCTATCCCATGTCATTTGATAAAGTTATTGATCTTTGTGCTCTTGAAGGCTATCTCATTGTCAGAAATCACTCTTCGCGGTACACCGAAATGGTAGACGATTTAGCATTTGAAAAATTGCAGAACATGTTGTGTTGTAACCTCTCATAATGGCACTGTCTCTGCCCAGTTGGAGAAGTAATCCATAACGACAAGAATAAATCTTTGTCTCATAGAGGATGGAGGGTTGTCGACACTATTTTGGTTATGGAGGAGAGTTGCCCGTTGGAAGCTAGTCGGTTGCTGGAACCAGAATCCCCTCACCTGCTTCAGAAAAACATTTTAATTTACATATGTATATATGATTTTTAGAAAAATATGAAATCAAATTGATCCCATATCTTTCAAAGTTTAGATGAAAGAGCGCTACAACTTAAGCTATGTATCTATCCCAAATGATATGCATACAACTTGAGGGTGAGATTTAATCAATCGAACTAAGAAATATGCGACATCTAATTGGTCTGTGAAACCATTTTTCTTTGTAAGCTGATAAGTTCCCTTATTTAATATGAAAATTTACATAGGGTTTATATTAAGCTGGGTTTGGAAAGTTTTTCGATAAAGGCAAGCCCTTAAAGTTAATTACATCTTAGATAATCGAAGTCACCTAAGAAAACTCTCAATAAAAATCAAGGGATATTTCCTTCAAAGAGGTCAAATGAATAGGATTTTTCAAAGTGATCAGTCAAAGATGTGTGAAATGGGAATGACTCAAATTTGGAACATTTATTATGGAATCCAAAGGAAGAAGAACTAGAGGATGTCACGGATCCTGAGGAGAACCTCAGTGACTTCTCAAACTATCCTACTGTTTAGCTTCAATTTAGAGGAGAAATATTTAAATGTTTCATCCTACCAATTTTATTTAATTAGGGCTTACATTCATGTGAAACGATCACACAAATAACATGGAAGATGTGAGGATTTAGGTCGTAATAAACGACAACCTCAGAATCCTAAAGTGAGTTAGGGCTTATATTGTATAGTAGATCCATACAAAGGCCTAAAGATTAGTTGAGGATTTATGTCGCACTGGGCGAAAAACCTTGAAATCTGATGGCTTGTTGTTAATTCTAAGGAATGGTTTAGCTGATGTAGACATGTTTTGCTGTTGAAAATGGTCGTGCTGCCCACAATGCTAGCTCCAAGCTCCTCGTCACGGCGAGTTAAAGTTTTCTTATGTGTCGAGTCACGATGTCAAATCAAATGTTTACTAAGATCATGGTTATTTAAATTTTATCGGGAATGTTAAAGCTGTTGGAGAGACACTGGTTAGAAACCTACGGTTCCCTCGTTTCGATACCACTATTTTCTTTCGGATTCACTTAGTCTTAATGAATTGACTAAACTCAAGTTAATGAATTCCATAATTTCATTTAGATCATGGGAAATCACGTTAGTAACCGTAGGTTACCTCCTCCGAGGGATGTACGATCATTCGATAGAGACATCTTAATTTAGTTACAATTTTTGTTTTGTTGTTTTGTTTGTAATTAAATTTTGAGTTGTCTTATATTTTGACTCTTGTGGCGATCAATTTTATCTTTTTTAAATTTTAGTTTTGGTCTTGTTTTTAGTTTTGATATGTAGGGTGAATTTAAGCATACAAGCAAAAAATAAGAGGTACGAAAAAGTAAATGCAATAACTTAAAAGCGTACCTATCAAATTTTCTTGCTCCTCCACGTGAAAGGTTAGCTTTGGAAACATGTATATAATTTTGCAAGGAATTCAAATTGCAAGAGTATATGAAGGTATAACTATCAAACCCCATGTTGTGACCTATTTGAGTCTCAAAATATTCAAGAGATTCCAAAATGCTCGGAGCATGACCCTGAATCACTTTCGAGATTTCTTGAAATATTTCAAGTTCATTTTAAAATTATCACATTGTTCTATTAATCATCCAAGGTTAAGCTATGCTTATCCCATTGCTCTAGAAAACTTAATGTTCTATTTATCCCAAGGCTAGGATACTCCGTTAATCAATTGATATTTCATTTAAGAGTTATGTGGGTGGATGCCCCTATGGCAGATTTGAGTCACAAGAGATTATGGTTCCCACAATTAAAGTCAGGCTTATAGTGTTTGAAGATGTTAATTACCAATCATATTATCTTTTAAATCCAATCATTTGAGTTTAGACATCGAGCCTAGGTCACTACCAAGCCCTTAATAATCATAACAGAGGGAAATTGATGGTGGTTAAGATTTTGGTTTAAGGGACATATGTTCTAATTGAAAAATCGCATCATCATCATTTTTATTCCTAATATAAGTAAATAATCATCTTCCTAGCTTAAGCCTATCACTTAAGAATCAATTGATCTTAATTGACATCCAAGTCTGATGATTAGGGAAGTTAAGATTTTTGTTCATAATTTAGAAAAGGTGGCAGGCGAGTTTCTACACTTTAATCCCATTGTATTCCAATCATCCAAACAAGTTTATTAGGATCAAAATTACCCATTTTTCCTTTGTTCACCCTAAATTTTGATTAAGGCACCAAAATCTGAAGTTACCTCTTTGCATTTGGGGCTCTCCACCTCATAACTCATTAATCAAAATTCAAATAACGTTGAGAATTTTTAGTGTGTTCTAAAACATCAGAGGAAAAAATGTGGGATTTCAAAATTTAATTTAATTTAAATAATTTATTAAAATTAGAAAGTAGTATTTTCAAAGTTGACTTTACTTAAAAATCCAAAATAAAGTTTTTATTCATGAGAAAATTTTTAGAGGTCCCCTTAGGTCAGAGAAACACTTAGACAAAAATTAATGATTTTTTTTGAATTAAATTTTTCTTTATTATTTAATTATTAACAAATTCTATTGATTTAATAAAATGGAAACTAATGTTTTAATTACAAAAATTATTTTTATATTCCCATTAAACTTCTCTGAGTTGAGAAGACAAATTCTTTATTTTATGATTTTCAATTTATTTATTATAATTATTTTAATAAGAAAATTAAGGAAAAATGTATTATTAAGGTTTTAAAATTTACTTTTAAGTTGGAAAAGTTAGGAAAAATATTTTAATGAGTCCCAAGTGATTAGGAGACCATTAGGAACATTTTAAAATATTTTTGTATTTTTGAGATTTTTAATTATTTTAACTAAAAATAATTTTTTTTTTCTCACTCCTTGATTTGTAATTCATTAAATACCCTCTGTGCTATTCTAATTCTCCATGGCTTAAAATATCTCACCATGACTTGAAATTTTGAGGGTTTTTTCCTCATGACAAAGGCTATGTCTTCTGATTTTTCCAAGGTCAAATGACATTCCTATGTTTCTAGCCCTAATTTTCAAGCTAAGGTGACCATTTTGGGTTATTTTACTTATCTAAATCAAAATATAACTTGTAAAATTATGGGATTAATTTTATTAGGTTTCCTGTGGTTAGTGAAGTCTAGAAAAAATATTGTAATGCTTTGAATTACCTTGTACATTTCTACACTTAATTAAATGCGTAGACCTTGTATTAAATCATGTAAATTAAATACATCAAAAATTGAAAAAATCACTTCCCCACTCTTAATAAAAAACATGTTTATTCACCATAAAAATTTTAAAATTATTCAATTAAGTTTAAAATACGAAAATGGATTTTCTAAGGAAACCTTATATTTTTGTACAAAAATAATTATATTAAATTAAATCTACTTAGAAAAATTATGAAACTTAGTTTTTTGAGTTCCTTGTAACTAGGGGCATTTTATAAAAAAAAACTATTAAAATATTTCATTTTTCAAACATATTTTGAATTAAAAATAATTAAAATAATCAAAATTTTCAAAAATACAAAAGTGGTTCAAAATGAGTGGGAATGTCCCCTGATCACTTAGAAATCATTACGACATTTTTTCTAATTTTTAAAGTTAAAAATGGATTTTGAAGACTTAAAAAAGAAATTTTCATGTTTTCTCAGTAAAATAATTACATTAAATAAATTAAAAATCACAAAAATATACGATTTGATTATCTAGGTTTTATGAATTCATTGAAGTCAATTAAAATATAAAATGATTTTTGTAATTAAAATTTTTTTTTTATTTAATTTAATTATTGAAATTGATTAATAAATTAAATAATAATAATAGAAATTTGATTCAAAAAATCATGAAATTTTGTATAAGTGTTTCTCTGACCTTAGGGAACCTGTAATAATTCTTTCCATGATTATAAATTTTATTTTAGATAATTAAATAAGTAACTTTTGATAATCCTATCTTCTAAATTTAAATAATTATCTAAATTAAATCAAAATTTTGAGGGGTCCACATGTTCTCCTCTAACATTATAATACCTCACGGATATGACACTCTAAACCCTCAAAATCATTTGAGTTATGTTTGATGAGTTATGAGATGAAATGTCTCAAGGGCAAAGTGCTAATTTTAGACCAAAATTTAAGATTAACCAAGAGAAAAATGGGTAATTTTGATCTTAATAAACATGTTTGGATGATTGAGATACAATGAGGTTAAGAGGTAGAAACTCACTTGCCACCCTTGCACAATATCAACAAGATCCTAATTCTCCAAATTTTCATAACTTGGAAATCAATTGAGATCAGATGATTCTTAAGTGATGGGCTTAAGTCGGAAAGATGATAGTTTACTTTTCTTAAGCCCAAAGTTAAGGATGGTTTGAGCCTTTGATATGGATATATGTTACTTAAATCAAAATCTTCAAAATCACCATTTCACTTATTATGATTATTAAAGGCTTAGTAGTGACCTAGGCTCAATTTCTAAACTCAATTGATTGGATTTAGATGATGACATAATTGGAGACTAGCATCTTTAAACACTACAAGCCTGACCTCAGTCACGTGCACCACAGTCTTGAATGACCTAAACTTGCCTTTGGGGCACCCACTCACGTAACCTTTAAATGAAACATCATTTGATTTATCAGGTACCCTATCCTCGGGGTAAGTAAATTTTTAAGTTTCACTGCGCAATGGGGTCGACATAGTATAGCCTCAGATGATTAATGGAACAATTTGAAAAGTCAAAAATCAACTCAAAATTTTTTAAGTGATCTTCAATATGATCCAGAGATATGCCTCGAGCATTTTGAATTCTATTGGACCTTTTGAAGGGAAAATTGGACTTGTTATATTTTTGTCCTAAAATCATCTACTAGTTTCTTTTGAGATTCAATAGAGTCATAGCCTAGGGGTTTGGTAGCTAAACCTTGCAATATTGTATACACGCCTTGCAAGTACTGACCTTTCAGTGGGTGGAACGAGAAGACTTGCCAGGTAGGCTTTGATAGTTTGCAGTACCGTCTTTTCTTACATTTTCCGCACTGTACTTTTTTTTTATAAAATTTGCACGTTAAACAACGATGTCACCCTACATGAAAACCAAAACTACTAGGATAGCCCTAAAACCAAGACCAAAACTAAAATCAACCAAGATTAAATTTACCACCACAACATTCAAAATATAAGACAACTCAAAATTTAATTACAAACATCACAAAACAACAATTACAACTAAATTAAGATGTCTCTATCGGATGATCGGGAATCCCTCGGAGGAGGTAACCTACGGTTGCTAACGAGACTTCTCACATTATAAATGAAAGCGTGGAACTCATTAAGTTGAGTTTAGTAAGTTCATTTGAACTAAGTGAATTCAATAAAAAATAGTAGTGCCGAAATGAGGGAACCATTGGATCATATCCAGTGTTGCTCTAGTCAACTTTAATAAGCTTCATAATATTTAAATTGCCATAACCATAGTGGGACATCTGATTTGACATCATAACCTGACACATTAGAAAAGTGAAACTCACCATGACGAGGAGCTTGAAGCTAGCATTGTGGGCAGCATGGACATCTTCAATAGCAAGAGGATCTACAATAACATATCTTTCCTTAGATTTAAATAACCAAGCTATAGGATTTTGACAGCGACTTTATATATGCTTAAAAAATACAAGTATTTAATACTGCTGCTAAAAGATTTAATTCCTCAGTAACGACACCAAAAACTTAATAATAGTTATAGATTTAATAAAGATGTATATATAAAATAATCAATAATGGTAAAATCACACATATCAACGCAAGTATACGTATCGCTCAAGTAATATAGGGCTCTATTGGAGTCTTAGATATCAATCCCACAGGGAGTAATATTAGAAGCTACAAACAAAGATTTTAGGAAAGTAATACTCAATCGCAAAAATGAGATTCAAATCGCTTATCTGTCACTAATAGGCAATTGAAATAAATATGTAATTTTAATAACTCTTAGATAACTAATTATACTAATAAAGTTTTTAATGTGATATTCAATATATAAAAAGGTATCATTCTCCTTGTCAAGAAATTATAGTGAATGGATAAAGTGAATCAATTCAAATTGTATTGAGCCAAATAGGAGCATACCTATTCTTTACCCTTTGGTCCAGGCATAAAGAACACTGACTAATCCTATGCTTATTTACTGAATCTGCGGCTAGGCTGGGAGGATACCGACTCTCACTTTGGAGTTCACACATTCCCCTCGCCTGAGGGCTAACATCTACACTTCAGTACCCAAACGATAGGACCGAATTGGGGATTTATGTCTATCACTCTAAAATCTCCAATTCTAAGCCCAATAATTTTATTTCCCTTATTTGAACCCAATTTCCAAGGGCTTTAACCTCTCTTTATCTTGGATGCAATCTTCACTTTAGTTGTAAAACTCAACAAATTTTAACAAATCAATTGGCCAGATTGAAAGTAAATTAAGATCGAAGTGAAAAAATCATCACAATTTCTTTAACATTTCCATGGCTCAACCAATTCAAATCATAATTTCATAAATCTCAAGACAAGGAGAAAGACAGAGAAAACTACTCAGAACTCATGGGAAAGTCACAACAAAACTCAAAATTCATATATGAAAGCAAAGTCATACAAACTACAACAAGTAAAAAACACTTATCTCTAATTTCTCCCTAAGCAAACTCCTCGAAGATCCTTAGAATCTCTTCCTTTCTTTACAGCGCACATAATTCCTCTTCGAAGTGGCAAGGAGGAAGAAATCTCTCACTTTCCCTCCACTCTTACAATCTCTCAAAGAATTCCTTACAAATTAGACTCTCTATACACTACTGGAACTCTTGGACGTTGTTCTAACCTTTTAACTCCTCAAACTCCTCTTCCATTTTTGGGCAAAATCTTCTTTTAAAGTTGTGGATGAGTTTTCCTAAGAGTTGCCTAAGCATCCCTCCAAAATTCATCCTCATCCAATGCATTGTTGGACATAACCGCCGATCTCGTCGGCGGCGACCTCAAGGGCGACGTCAGCAGGCCTTCTAAGTGAATTAAATCTGGAGTCTCAGAAAAGTCCGTCGTCGATGCCGTTGGGCTCGCCATCGGCGCCCTAGTTGAAATCTTCACATTTTGGTCCTTTTTGCTCCAAATTCGCTCCTTTTTGCATCTTTTTGCTTCAATGACCCTAATTCATCATTCCTGCAACAAAACATAAAAAAATACCTTTCTTTAAAGTGCAATATCATAAAAAATATTATAAAATAGGTATGAAAATCTCAACATATTTTTCTTTGGTCAAAATCTCCCAAACTTAACTATTACTTGTCCTCAAGTAATTTTAGTACTATATAAAAGCTATGATCTATTGTAGTAAAGTTTCAATTTAGAAATATTATAAGTTTGATTTAGATAAATACCATAGTGAGATTTTCATTAAAATATTCAAGTAATTAAATTAACTCTATAGCTACAAGGTTATGTAGTCATCAAGTTTAAGAGTTCTAGTCTTCTATTCATTTCATGAATGACTATATGTTGCAATATTAAGTCACTTAAAATAATCAAAGGATAGGAGCTTCATGAGAACACTACTAGTAAAAGATCTATTTCATAAATATAAGTTCAGGAATGTATTTAGGTTTTCTCCTTAAGTAGGTCCAGTGAAGCCAATTTTTTATTAGGCATATCCTCAAACTTCTCCTCACCTTCATTTTCTTTCTTTTCTCTTTTTCATTTAGATTGCTTTCAATCCTATATATTTTTCTTTTCTTTTCAGGGATTGTTGTCAATCCTTTCTTTTTCCTTTTTCAAGTGAGGATTACTATATCTGGATAGCCTTTGATGATTTTGAACATCACATTTCTTTCCCTAAATTTGAAACTCAAAGCATTCCTTTACCTTATAAATATTTCATTTCTTTTACATCGTTCACTCCCAATCTTTTCTTCTCAAATGAATTTCTAGATTCTTAACACTTCAAAATATAGCTCCCTTTACTTTAAATAGTTAACTATAGTCTTATTCTCTTATACTAAAATATCTTTAATATACAAAATTAATTTTCATTACAAAAATATTTCCTTAAATCTATCATAACATTTAAATAGCTACAAAGTATAGTTATCTGAATTAAATTCACTACATAAAATCATATTAATAATTTTTGAAAACATTTAAATAGAGGACATCTAATAGTTAATCTTTTTCTTCCCTCCCCAAACCTTAAATTTTTCAATATGAAATGATTTAGGTGGAAAGAAAAACTCTAAATATAAATCATATCTCAGTATTTTAGGCATTTTCATCATTTTGAAATTTTTGCAGTCCTTCTCATAATTTCTACTTCACCTAGTCTGTAGTATTAGGAGCTTTCTACACATATAAATCATTAGAGAAATTGATGGGTAATGAAATTTTGAAATAAGTACAAAACTAAAACATTAAACAAACACAATAATTCACTAACACATTTACAATACTAAACAAAAGACAATTACAATTAAAATACAAAAAGAAAAATCAAATCACATTACAATTCACAAAGTACTAATCAACATCCATTATACTACACATGCAAATTTTAACTACCACACTAACAATTGTAACAACAATTAAAATTATCCAATTACAACAATAAAAATAAAAAGTACAAATAAACATTTGTTTCTATCACAAAAATTACAAACATAAAAGTAAAAGTACATCAATTACATTCAGATATCAAAATCCCAAACTATGTCCTCGTCTCCTTGATCAGCAAGTAGATTGGGCTGATACTGAGTATATCAGGGGCACTAAGGAAATGTAACATCAGGCTCACCTCTGTAATGTTGGGCCTGAGCTTCATAGTAAGTTATCTCAAAATTTGAATGCCTCTAAAGGTACTCACTGTCATAATCATATCGACATTCTAAACCTCCAATTCTTTCATTTGTTAATCCTATACTTTTTCACTGCAAGGTCAACTCATTCATCAAGTCAGTCAGGGTAGAGGAACTAGAAGAAGGAACGACGTCTCTATTAGTAGAAGGTTCTTAACTCATACTCCCAGTTCTCCATTTTTTATGGGATTCATAAGTTTTCAAATTAGCTTTACTAATGAGTTTCATAATTCTTCATCACCTCCAGCTTCCACTGCAGAAAGTTGGCAAAGTGCATAAATAAGGTCAGGATGTCCTAGACCTCCTCTTGTTTCACTCCTTGTTGTAGTCAATATATTCTTAAAAATGATTCTCCTCACATATATATTTTTATTATTCTGAATACATAAATTCATAATAGCTCTATCTCTTGTTACCTCACTATGGTGATATGTTGGTAACAGAGTAGAGGAAATAAAATAGTGCCACGCTTTAGAGGTGACATTCAGCATGGAAGAGAAAAATTTACCCGTTCTCGTTGCTTTATCTTCCACGTTCCTTTCCCATCAGTGAGAAAGTTGATCACATCATTCAAGGGGCCTTCCATCATACTGAAGGTTTCATAATGACAGCTATAAGAGTGTGGGACTTCGTAAAAGGTGTTAATGCGGGCGTCATTAAATTCAATAAGAAATCCTCGCACTTGAACAATTCTGTCATCAGAATAGAACACATTGGCATAGAATTCTTTCACAATATTTGCAGCAGCGTTATTGGTGGTGTAACAGAAGTTTTCCCACCTCGGCTCGGTAATAACTCGTTCAATTTCTCCTCCCAGACTCTCAAAAACTCGATCTTGTGTACACTTTTTTCTTTCAAACACTGAAGTAAACCTTGATTGAGCTTTCGCATTGATGACGCGAGACTCGTCAAACTCAAGTCGTCTCTTTTATCATGGAGACATTTCAATCTAATCATAATTATAAAAAAATTCCAAAATATACTTCAAATATGCAAATAATGGATTCCAAGAGTGATTCTAAGAGGTCAAAACTAAGTTCCATGAATTTCTTCCCAATATTTTCTTCGCATTCTCAAATTTTTTGGATCTTCTCAATGTGGAAGAATTTCATGGTGAAAAACAAATATTCTTAGTTTGGAGTGAAGCTCTTGCCTAGAGATGATCAAATCCGGTGTCTAAATGCCTTGAAATCACATCCCACTCCAAGATCTCTCAAGCCCTAGGTCAAAAATCATGTTTTTCAGAGGAAAGGGATGATGAATAGTGGCGGTTGACTGATCAAAGTTGCGGTTATAGGTGTTTTTTCAAGATCTCACTGTCAGAGGGGTCTTCAGTGTCGTTGCCACGTTGAAATTATATCTTAAGTCTCAGGAAAAGTTCACCGTCGACGGCGTCGAGGGCGCCGTTGACTGACTCTATTGATTTGGTTCAATTCCCAAATTTTTGCAAATTCGATCAATTTCAAGCCTCAACGACATCCATATAATCATTATAGACATAATTTTTAGTGATTAAATGATGTACTTATCACAAATAAACTTTAACAACACAAAACATCACAATTATATATAAATTCCAAAAATTACAATATACATTACATAACAAACCTAATTTTCGTATTTTCTCAACCTCAATATATTATTTCAGCGTCGCAATTCAAGCCACAACACTCAAAACGCTAAAGACAAAACATCCTATGCTCAGTCTAAAAAATACAGAGATCTAAAAGCAAAATTCTAAAGCAAAGCAAATGCAAAATTCAAATCAAATTACACACATAGACAGACAGGTAACAATATAAATCTAGTATTCATTAGATTCGGTGCTAGATTCTCCTCTGAGATCACCCATTGCTTGCACATGAACGAAGAGGTTATAGAAGGGTTGGTATGGAAATTCTTCAGTAGAATCCTTTTCTATTAATTTCATCCTCCTCATCAGTGGTATCAAACTATCTTCTATATGTCCAGAGTGCTCAAAATTTTCTTTCATCCTCTAGTCTAGATGATCGAAGAATTAACAGATATTATTAATTACATTCATGAAATTTTGTACCTCGTTCTCCAATTACTTGATTCTACGCAGGATCACCAGAGTCTTGTCCGGAACTAAAGGTTAAATCAGTAGTGAATTCTGAGATGATTGATCTACCATAATAGTCATGTCATTTTCATCTTCAAAAGCTGAGAATCTCTCAGTTGGGTCCAAGGGCTTCCAAGGTAGAAGCACCTTTTTCCCAGTTTTCATAGGATACTTGGAACTAACTGCAAAGTGAGAAAATTGTGGAAGGGTTTTCAAGCCCATAAGTTGATACATGAACAATCAGGACCAAAATAAACTTCATAATTATCGATCCAATATCGATCGACAGTCCCATTTGGATGCAGTAATTCAGAATAGTACTTTCTTTAGAAACTTTACCAATCTTCATTGTCGGTAACAATTTTGCAGAAATGAAGAAGTGTCGCAAAAAACTAACATATCCGTTTTCTCTCATTTCCCAGTCTTTAGTTTCGTTCGTTAAATATTGGTAAATTTCATTCATCAGGTTTCTTGTTGGGATGAAGTTAGAATACTGGTAGACAGGAACATTCTCGATGATATATAATTCATTGATCCATGCAGAAGTAAAAGTTGTCCATCTACCTCGCACATAGACAACTCCCTGGTTGATTCCATGGAAATTTACATAAAATTTCTTTACCACAGGAAAAACCACGGTGGCGGTAGTGTAGCACAACACTTCCCATCTTTGCCGCACAATCATCTCTTTAATTGCCATTGAGGTATTATTCAATCCTTGATTTATGAATCCTCTTTCATTGATTATTCTTTTCTTCACCAGTACGTTGTTGAAGATTCGCTGCGCTTCCGCACTAATGAACTTTCTCCCGTTAAACACTCACATTTTGGGATTTTCCAGGGGAAATGAACGTTATAAGAATGAATTTGGTAGAGTTTCATATTGTTTTTTGGGGAAATATGAACTTAGGAATTGAATTTGGGAGTTTAAAAGGGTTAACTCCCACCCAAAAATGCTTAAAACCGTCATTCAAACCCTAAAAACCGCCATCCTGCTGGTCTCTCTGTCGGTAGCGTCGAGGGCGCCATCGGCAAGCCTTTAGTATTTTTTTTTATGGATTCTTAGGAAAACCCCACGTCGGCGGCATCGATGGCGCCGTCGGTGCCCAAGTCAAAAATTGCACGGTTTCGCTCTAATCCGAATGCGTTCTAATTTTTCTCTATGGATCCAATTTTTATGATAATTCAAGGGTAAATAAGAGTAGTAGAGTTCAGTACTACCACAAACTAACGATAATGTCAAATAAAAAGTAATGTAATCACAATAAAAATAAATATAAATATGGGTTGCCTCCCATCAAGCGCTTGGTTTAACGCGTCAGCTCGACCTATTCAGGTTGACTGATCATTAAATCCTCTTTAAAATTTGGTCTTTTAATCTTAAGATACGGTTTTAATCTGTGTCCATTTACTTTAAATTTATTTCCAATTTTCTGATCTTAAATTTCAATAGCTTCATAAGTATAAACTTGAGTCACAGTAAAGGGTCCAAACCAACGAGACTTCAATTTCCCAGGAAATAACTTCAGCCTAGTATTGTAAAGCAAAACTTCTTATCCTGGTTGAAAGTTCTTCTTGTTAATCTTCCAATCATGCCATAACTTTAGTTTCTTCTTATAAATTTTGTCGTTATCACAAGATTCATTTCTTAATTCTTCCAATTCATTCAATTGTAACAATCTCTTCTCACCAGCATCTTTCAAATTATAATTGAATTCCTTAATCGCTCAATATGCTTTATGCTCCAATTCTACTGGTAAGTGACAAGTCTTTCCAAAAATTAGTCTGTAAGGAGTCATTCTAATAAGATTTTTATAAGCAGTCCTGTAAGCCCATAATGATGTACCCAGTCTAGTGGACTAATCTATTCTATTAGGGTTTACAGTTTTATCAAGTATTCGTTTAATCACCCTATTAAAAACTTCAGCTAACCCACTAGTTTGAGGGTGATAGGCAATAGAGATTCTATGACTAATATTAAACTTTTCTTCCAATCTCTGAATGTATTTATTCCTAAAATGAGATCCTCCGTCAGTGATAATCATTCTAGGCATTACGTATCTAGTGAAAATATTTTTCATTAAAAATTTTTAAACACTTTTAACATCACAAAGAGTTAAAGCTTGTGCTTCAATTTAATTTGAGACGTAGTCTACTGCAATTAATATGTATAAGTTCCCAAATGAAGGAATAAATGGTCTCATGAAATCTAATCCCTAACATCAAAGATCTCAACTTCTAACATGAAATTTAGTGGCATTTCATTTATTCTAGATATATTGCCTACTCATTGACATCGATTACAATTTTTTATGTATTTATAAATATCACTAAAGATAGTAGGCCAAAAAATGCATCTTGTAAAATTTTATAAGCAGTTTTATCAATCCCAAAATGCCCTCCAAATTTAGAATTATGACATTTCTCAATGATTAGCTTAGTTTCTTCATAAGGTACACATCTCCTCATAATAAGATCCTTACATTATTTATATAAATAAGGGGTCATCCCAAAAATATGCTTTCACATCATGAATGAATTTTCTTTGTTATTCCAATGCCAGCATAGGTGGCAAAATATCACTTACAATATAATTAACAATATCAACATACTATGGTATTTTCCACTCATTAATATTATAAAGTTGTTCATCAGGGAAACTATCTATAATTTTATTATCAGTTTAAGATTATTCATGGTTTTCTAATCTCGATAAATGATCAACAATTTGATTATCAGTTCCCTTTCTATCAATCACCATAAGATCAAATTCTTGCATCAAAAGTATCCATCTAATTAACCTTGGTTTGGCATCCTTCTTTTGCATCAGATATTTAATAGCAGAGTGATCAGTGTGCACAACACATTTAGTCCTAATTAAATAAGATCTAAATTTTTCTAGAGCATACACAATAGTCAGTAACTCTTTTTCAGTAACAGTATAATTAATTTGAGCATCATTAAGAGTTTTACTAACGTAGTATTTAACCTTAAAAATCTTTTCATACCTTTGTCCAAAAAGAGCTTCAATAGCATAATCACTAGCATCACACATCAGTTCAAATGGTTTCTCCTCGTTAGGTGAGGCTATAATAGGGCTTGTGATTAATTTTTTCTTTAATAACTCAAAGGCATTTAAACAACTTTCAGTAAATTCAAATTTCTTGTCCTTCTTTAAAAGTTAGCGTAGAGGTTTGATAATTTTTGAAAAATCTTTAATTAAATGCCTGTAAAATCCAACATGTCCGAGAAAACTCCTAACCTCTCTTACATTAGTAAGAGGTGTTAGTTTAGTTATAACTTGAATTTTTTGCAGAATTTGTTTCCATACCATCTTCCTAAATTTTATGCCCTAACACAATTTCTCCTGCGACCATAAATTGACATTTTTCCCAATTTAAAACTAAATTAGTTCTTTCGCATAACTCCAAAACTTTTTCAAGATAATTTAAGCATGCGTCAAATGACGTTCCAAATACAAAGAAATCATCCAGAAACACTTCCAATCTATCATCAATTAACTTAGTAAAGATAGACATCATACATCTCTGGAATGTTGCAGGTGCATTAGATAATCCAAAAGGCATTCTTCAAAAAGCAAAAGTTCCAAAAGGACTAGTAAATGTTGTCTTTTTTTAATCCTCAGGAGCAATAGGAGTTTAATAATAACCGACATATCCATCTAAAACACAAAAATATTTCTACCCAGCAAGTCTATCTACTATTTGGTCTAAAAAAGGTAAAGGGAAGTGATCTTTCCTGGTGGCAGTGTTTAATTTTCTATAATCAATGCAAATATGCCACCCAGTAACTTGTTTGATAGGTATTAATTC
>NEWO01001276.1:11689-21981 GCA_003013225.1 Phalaenopsis aphrodite | reverse complement strand
TAGGACTGATTCGGAAATGAGGATTGAAATGTAAGTATCAATTGTGAAATGAAAGAATTGGAATGTAGGTATCAATTCAAAAATGAAAGAATTGAAATGTGGGTATCAATTCTAGGAGAGAGTCAAAATTTAGGTATCAACCTCAACATGTGAGAATCAGGATTTAGGTACTGATTTGAAGATGTGATATGAAATTTACCAAGAGCTTGTGATGTTGAATTTGCGGTGGTGTGTCATGTGGAAATGTTAATTTTGTTAAAGGAGATTTGTACAGTTTTGTGGAGTTATGCGCAGAATGTGAAATTCTGTGAGGATGTGCAGAGAGTTAATGTGGTAACGATGGTTGTGATGCGCGCACAAAGAGTAGGAAATCCTGAAAACGAAAGTATCCACTCAACATGTTCGTTTTATTTTCTTGTTGCTTTCATCACAATTGATTTTTCAAAATTTGTTTTTAAAGTTTTAACTTTAATTGGTTGATTTTTTTTAAAGAAATTTGTTTTGTTATTCACTCATTTATGATTATCTTTCATTTGTGTTTTGTTTATTGTTGAAAATTTGTCGTTTCATTCTTTGTTCATTGAAACTCTGAACCATTGCATGGTTCACAGCTTTCATCCATCGCACAAAAAGGCAATTGACAAAAAGGCACAAATTGAGGGAAATTTCCAATAATCTGCTTCAATAAAGATGCTACAGATCAAATATAAACTAATGCCTCCAAAAAGAGTACATCATGTAATACATGTTGAAATGCATTGAGAGTCATCTCAAGATATGAGTACATCATAGACTGATTATATCAGATACATGTCATGCTTGTTAGAGAAAGCAAGTGAATCCTCTGTGCTTAGTATATTGAGCTCTTGATCAAGCAGACCTTCTGAGTCATGCTCTAGGATAAGAGTTCCCTTTGCATGTATTCAGAGGTACAACCTTCTCATAGCTCGTAAGGAAACAGTTCCTCCAACTCCGGGTCTTGTTGGAATCCATATGGTATCTTACTGTCATCCATTCTGCGGAAGGTCACGGACACCCTACGGTGTCATACTCCTGAAATGCAGTGTTTGGCCACGTCTGTACCGTTGCCCTTGAGAATAAGTACTTAACCAACTGGAAGAGGAATCTCCACAACTCCTCTGAATTCACTAGGGCCGATTACATCGATTTCTTTTCCAAACAAAATATTTCTCTTACTCATGAACGAGACCGTGCAGAAAGGCCTCACGAAGTCATGATGGTCAATGTGCGGAGGAATGCAGTCACCTTCTTCGTAAATGTTGATGATGCAACTGTTAGGAATGCAAGTGGTGGGTAGAATATTCCACTTGACCATTCTCTTTATCATCCACTTTATCATTGGGGGTAACGGATCCACTTGGTCGTATCTGAGGATCCCAGGCGGATTCCCCTGTCTATCGTTTGTAAAATTGTAGCAACATCCACACTGGATGGTGATTCTTCCCCTTCCCCGCATCTATTTCTTCAGCTCGGAGTATGTTCTTTCCATGAGAAGGCATGCTCGACCTCTATCTCTTAAATCGAAGATGCAGTCCAGGATGCTTCTTTCATCAGTTTCAGAGAAGACCCTGGTATATAGTTCCAGACCTTCTAATATGTTGATAAACTTTCCTTGAACCTCTTCATAGAATTCAAATTCTCTTTTGTTTACCTTGCTTATTTTGTAGTATTCTACCATTCCGGGAGTTGGCAGTTGCCTGGGGTGTTCCTTCCTCCGGGCCTCGGTGGGAATCCAAACTCGCGCTGGCCGATCCGGAATATGAGATTCAACCTCAAGCGGGATGTATGATCCTAGGCTCCGCGGTGCGCATTGATCCGTCCCAAGTGGGACATTTGACTCATTTGCAACAAAATCTGGAGTTTGAGACTCGTTGGTGCTTGTAGTTTATTCTTCTAAGGTACTGAAATGTTGTAGATGTAGAACATTGCAGTTCGGGCATTCTACAAATGCACCCGTGACTGATGTCCTGGCTGGTATCTCGACGTTGCATGTTGGGCAACCTCTGCACAAGATATATGGGACCGGGTGTACATCTGATCCTGTCAAAAATCCTGACTCTTCATCTGTAGTGCGCAGGCTGACAGAAGTCTCTCTCAAATCTGGATCGTAGATATGTCCCTCTGGAATGGGGGTAAGAAAACCGCTCAGGTTTCTTTGGCGTTTGCGTTCCTATCGCAGAAAGGCTCTCTGTTTCTTTCTGCTTGCATTTCTGCGTTGCATTCTGCGGAGTGAAGTTTTTGGTAGTTGTTCACTGTGGGCAGCTATTAAGTCCTTCTTTTCTTCATTGCTGAATACGCCCATTAGAGGACCGTCGTAGTCCATATCAATCTGGTTGAAATCCATGTCAAACTCTATGACACCTTCTTGTGGCGCCATCTCTTCATTCAGGGCGAGGTTCTAGCAGTCCTGGAAGGCAAAGATCAGCCTATGTCCTGACATTTTTCTACAGACGACAGAAAGAAACGTCAGTGGGCTGAAGTTTGACATGAACAAGAACAAAATAGAGTATTTATTAAAGTAAATTTTAGTTTGTTTTGATGAAAATGATTACTCATTTTATGTGTGAGTTTTTTTTTTATTTAATGGAATTTTTAAATCCAAAAGTAGAAAAGAGAACGTGTGAAGTTCAAAAAATTTTCTGAAAATTTTCATTATATATGAGATTAATTACAAAATTTGGACCCGATCATAGACATATGGCCATATAGATAACCTTAAAACAAAGATTTCTAAATTTTCAAAGCAAGCGGAGGCAAGCAGAGGTAAGCAGAATTAAGCAGCATCAGGTAACGTAATAGGTTTTCAGGTATCGTCCATTTATCGGTAACATGGGTCTTTCACCCCGGAAGTCCACTAACTGGTAGGCTCCTCCTGTATAAACCTTCTCAACGACAAATGGTCCCTCCCAAGTAGGCTCGAATTTGCCACCTATTTTGCGGCGAGCAAGAATAGGTTTTGAGCATGAGTACGAGGTCACCAATTTTGAATGTCCTTGGGTGGACCAATTTGTCATGGGCTTGTACCATCTTTGCCTGGTAGAGCTCCAAATGTTGTTGTGCATCCAATCGTTTTCCCTCGAGACTCTCCAGTTCTTCAAGCCTGAGTTTTGTGCTTTCTTCTATGATAAGTTAGTTGGCAACGACGACTCTGAGAGATGGTGTCTGGATCTCTAGCGGCAGCACGGCCTCATCCCGTACACGAGCATATAAGGTGTACACTGAGTGGGAGTCCTGAAAGTCGTCTGGTAGGCTCACAGGGCTTCTAACAGCTTGTTATGTCAATCCCTTTTATTTTTATCTAGTGTTTTCTTCAAAATCTATACCAGTGTCTTGTTGAAAGCTTCAGCCAGACCATTTGCTCTGGAATAGTAAATTGTAGAGTATCTCCAATCTATCCCATGTCTTCTGACGAAATTGTTGATCTTTGTACTTTTGAAAGCTGTCCCATTGTCAGAGATTATTCTTCACGGTACTCCGAAACGGTAGACGATTTGGCTTTTGAAAAATTAAAAGATGTGTTGTGTCGTAACCTCACGTAACGGTACTGCCTCTACCCATTTGGAGAAGTAATCTATTGCGGCAAGTATGAATCTGTGTCCTTTAGAAGATGGAGGGTCTATCGGACCTATTATGTCTGTGCCCCAGCACTCGAATGGCCACAAGGCAACAGTTGGGTGTAGCACATTCGGAGGCTGGTGTAAGACCACCTCATGCACTTGGCATTGGTGACATCTTCTGGCGATATCCACGCAATCAGACATCATTGCTGACCAATAATATCCGAGTCTTTTAATCTTCATTTTCATTTTTTGTCCCGACTGGTGAGCGCCACACAGTCTGGCATGTACTTCTTTGACAATAATCTGTGTCTCGGCTATGCTCAAACACCGTAGCCACATTTGGTCGAACGATCTTCTGTAGAGAACATTTCCCACCAGAGCGTAAGACATGGCCCTTCTTGTGATGTGGTGTGCCTCAGACTTGTCCTCTGATAGCTTTCCAGTATGCAAATATTCTATTAATGGCTTGCGCCAATCTTTGTTGATGTCTGCAACTCTATTTATTGTTTCTTCATTTCCAAGCTTGTGTAGAGTTTCGAAGTCGCTTTGAGACAAGACTCATCTTCCTTGCATCGTGACTTTGATGGAATCCTCCAGGGGACACGCCATTTCCTTAGTGAGTTTTGTTAAAGCGTCGGCATGAGCATTATCTCCTCGAGGAATCCAGTAGAAAGTCACCTCAGGAATCTGCTCCAGGAGATTCATCGCGTACAGATGGTATTCTGCTAATCTTGGTTTCAGAATTCTGTGTTGTCCGACAACTTGCTGGATGACAAGTTCAGAGTCACCATAAATGGCAATGTTCGTTATATCCATTGAAATCGCCAACTCCAATCCGATGATTAAATCTTCATATTCCGCTTCATTGTTGGTGCATGGCTCTATCAGATGGTACAAAAACGTCAACATACCCTTATCTGGTGTGATAAAGATCAAACAAATCCCTGCCTTCCCTGGTATAACTGTGCCTGATCCCCTGTCTTTCCTGGCTGACGAGGCACCATCAAAGTACATTTCCCAATGCTGCGCACTGTAGAATTCCATTTGTAGTATTTGCTCGTCTGGTAACTCATCGTTGAGAGAGGACCGAGCTGGCAGTGGGTGTGCAACGAGAAAATCTGCTAAAATCTGTTCCTTGATAGCATGGAGGGGCACAAAAGTTATATCAAATATCAATAAGATCATTGACCGTCTCGCTAAACGTCCCAAGAGTGTTGGTCGGGTCATTAAATACTGCAATGGATTAACTTTCGAAATTAGGGTAATCTTGTGAGAAAGCATGTAATGTCTAAGCTTTTGAGCGGTGAAAATTAGTGCTAGACAATGCTTCTCAATAGGTGGATACCTTACCTCCGTCGGTATTAGACAACGACTCAAGTAGTAGAGCGCATTTTATTTTCCCTCCTCATTGAATTGGGCTAAAAGGGCTCCAAGAGAGTCATCCAAAGCCGCGGTACAAAGTATCAACCGTTTCCCTGGGATAGGGGCTGCCAAAACATGAGGTGTCATTAAATATTGTTTAACGTCCTCAAAGGCCCGCTGGCATTTTTCTTCCCAAATAAATTTGGCATCTTTTTTATTTAATGCCGAGAAAGGCTGACACCTATCTGAGAGATTAGAAATAAAGCATCTCAGATATGCCAACTTCTCCTGGAAGGAACGTAACTGCTTCAAGGTTTTAGGGGGAGGCATTTCCAAGATAGCTTTAATCTTATCTGGGTCGATCTCGATTCCCCAATGATGGACAACGAATCCTAGAAATTTCCCAGAGGTGACGCCAAAGGTGCACTTTAAGGGATTCATTTTAAGGTCATATCGTCGTAACCATTCAAACACATTTCTCAAATCGTACAAATGGTCTATTTTCCCTTTTCTTTTGATGACCGGATCATCCACGTAGCATTCTACTTGATTGTGAATGAGGTTGTCAAAAATCTTCGTCATTGCACGCTGATATGTTGCTCCGACGTTCTTTAGGCTGAACGACAGCACTATGTAGCAGAAAATTCCAATTGGTGTTCTGAAAGTTGTAAGCGCTGCATCCTCGGGAGCCATCTTAATTTGGTTATATCCTGATGATCCATCCATGAAGGAGAAAATCTCATGTGTTGAAGCAATGTCCACCATCATCTCCGATATAGGTAGTGGAAATTTGTCTTTTGGACATGCTTTGTTCAAATCACTGAAGTCGACACAAACGCGGATTTATCCATTTTTCATTTTAACTAGTACAATATTGGCTAACCACGTGAGGTACTACTCTTTTTTAACGAAGTTGGTGTCTATCAATTTCTTCACCTCGGTGATGACTTGTTGTTCTATCTCGAGGCGCATTCTCCTTAGAGCTTGTTTTACCAGGGTTACATTCTTGTCCACCCCAAGTTTATTGACTGCAACCTCTGCTGACAGTTCTGACATTTCATCGTAGCTCCATGCAAAGCAATCTTTGAATTCTACTAATAGTTTGACCAGCTCTGCAGATTCTTCGTCATCAAGTAGAGAACTTATAAATGTAGGTTGGGGTCATTCTTCAGTCCCGAGGTTAATCTCTTTCAATTCATCGATAGTGGATTTAATTTCTTCCTTAAATTCTGGCAGAGCATCTCTTATTGGTTGATCAGTAGAGTCATCATCTATATCGAGACAATCTTTTTCTAACTCACTAGTAACAACCATGCAAAATTCAAAATCATCGACTGGTTCAACTGTACCAAGATCGAGACCTTCTTTTGAATTAGGAGTTCATCTTTTAGTATTCCACAGTTTTTCAAAGAGTTGAAATTTATCATTTGGAAATTGTTTTGGTAAATTTTCCTGTTGAATTAACTTTTGAACACAAGGCGAGAAGTAACCAAAAGACAATTCCATTAATTCGTTAGAATCAACATCCAAATTTACATGTTTTTCAAGCTCAGTAGAGGTAGAAGCACGGTAAAATTTGATCGGCTTTGAACCAACACTACGGACTTCCTTGAACTCTAAACACTCGACCTTTTGAGGGAGAATCGGAGTGAGGGTCATAGTATCCACATAGTGGTTTATCCGATCATACATTGTTTCATATTCATTGCTCTCTGCATCTTCTAGGAACTTCTCGTACTGAGGCTTCTTCTGTTTTGTCATTATTACTTCATCTTCAGAACTATCTTCATCTCCAATGTTGATAGCTGGCCTAGTTCGTTCAACAATTAAATTGATCTTTCCTCGTCCGCGTCCCCGGCCTCGACCTCGGGTGTGTGAACTAGAAGAACCTCCACCAACTCGATGTAGGGGAGTAGTAGAAGGTTGTTGAAGCGGAGTTGTATGGCCTTCTTTTTGTGATACCTCTGAATCTTTATCTTTGTCTGTCAAAATTTCGCACGAGAAGACAGTCTTCTTTGGAGGCGCGTATTAAGCAGCATCTTCATGGATACCAACTTCATGCACTGAAAACGGTTGTAGGTCTCCCTTGATGCAATTTTCTTGACCATCTTTCTGGTATTTAATGCACTGATGTACGGATGATGGAACCATGTTATACTCATGAATCCACGGTCGACCCAATAATGCATTAAAAGAGTTCTCGGCGTCGATGATATGAAATTTAATGGTTGTTACAAGTTCTCCAACCTTCATAAGTAATGAAATTGATCCAAGGGCTCTTTCTCCCTTTTGATTGAATCCTCTTAACATCATATTATTGGGGATGAGCTCCTGAATGCCGAAGTCCAAATATGCTAACGTCCGTAGACTCATCAAGTTAAGAGATGCTCCAGGATCCACTAAAACTATGAATAACACAAATCTGCCAGTGTTGACGGAGATGTAGAGCGGACGATTGTGGTCGGGGGTACCGAGCAGTAAGTCTTTGTCTATAAAGGTTACCCCTGACTGTTCTCTCAATGAGCAAACTTCATATGAGGATGTGCTAGCTAACTGAGCTAAGCAAATTTCTTGATCTAGCAAAGCTGTAACCAGAGATTCTCTCATCTCCTTTAACAGGATCAGAGCGTCGTAGATACTTAGTCGAGCAGGCAACTTCCTAAGATGAGCTAGCACGTTGTAGTTTACTTTGTACGATCCTCTGATTTTATCTTGATTATGTGGTTCTTCCACTGGCGGATGTGGGGGTACCTCTTCTCGAGTCATTATCTGTTTTCCTTTGTCTGTTGGAGCTGTTCTTAGTGGTAACACCTTCCCGCTTCTTAAGTTGACTTCTGTGACTTCTTCTTCTTCAGATATCATTGTTGAATATTCTGATGTCTTTTCCTCTTCATCGGGAAGATCTAAGCTGATGGCGAGCAGTGCACCATGACGCTTGAGAGTTGGTTGTTTATTATCGGTGCTATCGTAAGCGATATCGTTGATGTCTTCTATAGACTTGACAACAAGTTCATCAGACTCAAGTACGATTGAGGATCATTTTTGGGATCGAGATCGCAACTAGCTTGGTTATAATCAGTCACGTTATTACAACAAATAGTCAAAACATAGCCAAAATCACAACCATTATATTCATAAGACCCGGACGGACAAAAAGATAATCATACAAAGTGAAGGGTTCGAGGACTTTCTTCTCTGAATCCGAGACAACCAATCTAGTAGAGGCAGCCCCTATCCTACCCCCCCGTACTATCGATCTTGGCATTGACACTCTTCTTTTTCTTGTTCTTTGTCCTGGACGATGACGGATTTTCTTGTGAAATCTTCATCTCGGGCTCAGTGTGTTGCAGACTTTGAATGGAGGCTTGTTTTGATGCAGACTGTAGCTTGTTCAGTATCTTCTTGGTTGATCTGCTCTATACCTCATTCCATCCATCTTCGTTATTTGTAGAAGCTTGTTTCGATGAATCTTGTATTCGATTGAGGACCCTCTTGAGTTCATCCCAAGTTGTACTCCATCCATCTGTTCCAACATATGGATCAATTGGGGAGATTGACTCAACTGAAATCATGTTTATGGAACTTTTTTTAGGTTCTCTCAAATATTCCTTCAGGATTGTAATGTTTTCTTCCTTGAGGTTCCTCTCAAGCCAGTCTTTAAAGACGAAGCATTTGTCTATAGTTTGTCTAAGCAACCGGTGGTATGGGCAATAATTTGGTTCATTCTTCTTATCCACCTCTTCAGGTTTCTTTGGATCAGGTAGTTTGAATTCTGGTTTCTTCATCAAGCTTTTGAATATCTTAGGTATATCTTCATCTTCGAAGGAGTAAACAACTTTCTGTCGCTCTAATAGGGATACTCTTTTACCCATTATTCGAGGTGATCCCTCCTGAGATGACCGTTGGTTGGATTGAATGCTCTGTTTCTGAGAGAACTGTGGCAAATACTGACGATGATCTTATGCATATATCTTTATCGGCTGCTTTCCTTTGTCGACAGTTGCAACTAACCCTGATTTCTTTTCGAATACTCTGGTTACCTTAGCCTTTTTATGTGGCTCCATGTGTTTCATTTCTTATTGCAGACTGCTGGCTTTACTGAGTAGCTTCTCGAAGGATTTGATGGTGAGTCCCTAAGCATGAAAGCTACTGGCCCATGAATGCTTTCGAGTAGAATCTCATTCGCTTGATGTTTCAGTAACTAAGGTTCACATTTCATGCTAAGGTTTCTCCATATCAAAATATAGTCTGTCAAGGTTTCACTAGGCTTATACTTCTCCATCATGAGTTCTCCAATAGACACATGATGATGTGCCCCAGCAAAACTTTTCACAAATAACTGTTCCAACTCAGAAATTGTTTTAACTGACCCTTTGAGCAGGTCAGCGTACCAGTCAAAAGCGATCTCTGACAAGCTGCTGACAAACTGCTGGCAGAGTAGAGCTTCATTATTACTTGTGTTCCCACAATTGGCTCGAAAATGTGCTATGTGTTGTCTGGGGTTTCCTGTCCCATCGAATATCTTGAAGTTTGGGGTTATAAAGCCCTTGGGGAAAGGCACGACATCAAACTCCTCCGGGTAAGGTCTACCCTTTAAAATTGATGCACCGCCCTTGGACTGGGCTAAGGCATCGCGTACTTGTTCAACCATTTGCTTGAACTCTTTTTCTGGCATGACACTTGATGGAGAATCCTTCTTCAGTTGTTCCTCTTTGTCTATCAAAGTAGCCTCCCTTCCTTCATCTGCGATGTGTATGATTTCTGGCTGATTAATCTCTGGAGAAGCCAATCTTACTGCTTGTGATTGCCCCTGAATGGTGGCCATGGCGGTCATAGCTGCAGTCATCTCTTCTATTCTTTTCTTCAGTAGAACAACTTGCTCATCCCTGAGGAGGATAACCCTACACAACTCATCTACGGCGTTATCTTGAGTGTGAGGTTGAGCCTCGTGCGCAGATGTGGTAGCTTTGGTTTCAATCACATGGACATCCATGAAATCTTCCTCCAAGTAATCATTGTAATCAAAATCCTCGTTGTCACTATTGACAGAAACCTTGTGTTCTCAAGCCAACTCAGAAATCTCAATCCTGAGTTTCTCAACTTTTTCCTCAATTATCAATTCCTTGATTGCTTTAAGATATGGAGGACCTTGATGGAAATCCTCAACTTGTTCCTCCATCTCGCTGGCTATTGTCGTGACGATGTCAGATATTTCAGGCACTAGTTTTACTTCCTGTACTACAGGCTCACTGAACTGCATCGGTGCAGCAACCTTGGGTACCCATACCCTCTTCTTCTTTGACAATGATGCCTCAGGACGGGACGTCTTAGTAGAGACATTGGTATGTC
>NEWO01001275.1:49233-101020 GCA_003013225.1 Phalaenopsis aphrodite | reverse complement strand
CCCCAAATGCACCTTTTTCACTTCATAAAATAATTTTCAACATGCATTTCTTACTTTCTAACATTTCAAGCAACGAAAATAATAGAGACAACCCTCAAACATGTTATAAAGGACTAAAAATGCATTTCATAATCACCTTAACCATGCTCTCAAGTGCTTCAAGTAAAGAAAGTAAAGATGATCCATATACGTATGTTTCTTTTCTCACTATTTAAGCAAATACTCATGCTTAAGCCTCAAAATAAATTTTCATATTTCATGTTATACGAAATGAAATAAAATAGGGGAGAAGAGAATAATACCTCTTTTTTTTGTAAACTTAAAGCAAAGAAAGAGTAAAGTGGGCTTGAGAAAATCACTCCAATAGCAACCCACGAAAATTTCTCACGATCTCCAGCTTACGACACGACAAATTCGAATCTCCAGCATCTTCGAACAGCAAAGGAACAAAGCTTCCTCTCCAACAGGGAAATCAGAAAAGAAATTACCCTAATCGAATGAAGAATAGAGGTAGAAAAGCATTCGAATCTCCCTAAAATCCCTCAAGAACTCTCTCAAAATTTTCAACAACCACCAACAGTAGTTTTGGAAGTTATTTTATAGGCAGAGAAGAGGAGAAGAAGCAATCTACCAGCCACCCTAGCCAACGAATCACAAAGAAGAAATGAAACGACACCATAAAGAGGAGAGCGTTCAGCCTCGAGGAAGAGAAGTGTCGGTCAGGTGGAACTTCATAGTTGGAGGGCCGCTCGGTTGAGAGGAACACGAGGAGACGAGCCGCGTGCTCAATCGGCAGCGGAATGTTGCGTGTAAGGGAAGAGGAAGACGGTTTCAGCGACCAGGGGTTCGATCGTCAGGCTCGAGTGTGGTCGATCGCGGGAGAAGAGACGCGTGCGGAAGCTAGGGCTTTGGTCGAGGCAGAGGAATGCCGTGCGTGGGTAAAGGTCAAAAAATGACTTAGGGTTATAAATTCTGATATTATAAATGATAAATATATAAAATATTTGATATTTCTTAAAATAAAATTTGATTAGTACCATTTTTGTCCGTACATCACAATACAACAAAATGTATATTCCTTTTAGGTAATTTTGACGCTTTGAACACATTGACCTGATCCGTTTTGCCACTGGAAGTCGTTTTGCAGAATTCATCGATTTACGTGTTAATTTTCTTGTGTCGAAAATATAGCAATATGGGTGTCCCTTCTTACCAAAATTGGTGTTCAGACACGTTGGCGCAGTCCAATTTGTCGTCGGAGGTCGTCCGAAGAAGTTCGCATTTTGACCCTCTGGGCTTAATTGAAGTCCGATTTCGTGCAATTTTGTGAACTTTGTGCATTTGGTGTGTGTATTTGACGAAAAAGTCGTGACGATGTTTTCCTAAGGCCTGAAGTCCTATTAGAAATTTTTCCCTTGAGTCTTCACAAAATAACCCATAACCGCTCGTTCATAAGACGATGGTCTTGTGCCAAAAATGCTAGACATCAAAGGAAAATAAGAATTGGCTAGGATTTTCTAAAAGCGTGGGTCTCAATTCTAGTTTTCTAAGATGGTCAGTGGGAACTCCTAGAGCTAGATCCTAGGATCCTAAAAAAAAAAGACCTAAAAAAGGAGGTCAACATCGACTTAACGAGCCTTTGTCAGTTTCATCGGATTCATTAGTTGTTTTGTTCAACTCCTTCGATTTCATTTTTTTTNTTGAAATTCTTCGACCACTAATAATGTGTCCCAAAAATGCAATGTTTCGCAATCAAAATTCACATTTAAAAAATTTAGCTTATAATTGATTCTGTCTTAGCAACTCCAATATCATCCTCAAATGTTTGACTTGATCTTTATTTTTTTTTGAATAAATATGAATATCATCAATAAATATAATGACGAACTGACCCACATATGGCTTGAAAAGTCGATTTAACAGATCCATGAAGATTATAGGAGCATTAGTTAAACCAAAATGCATAATTAAGAATTCATAATGACCATATCTAGTCCCAAAAATAGTATTAGTTATATCTGTCCCATTGACTCTGACCTAAAATCTGGGAAAATAGATTTACACACTCTAATTGATCAAATAAATCATCAATCTTAGGCAAAAGATATTTGTTCTTGATTGTGACCTCTGTAATTAATACATAACATATGGATCCATCTTTTTTCTCAACGAACAATACTGGAGCACTCTACGGTGAATTACTTGGCCAGATAAAACCCTTATCTACCAGTTCCTGCAACTGACATTTGAATTCCTGCAATTCCTTCGGAGCCATCATATACAGAGATTTTAATATTGCATAAGTTCCCAGTTGCACATCAATACCAAATTCAACTTGTCGTTCTGATGATAGTCCTGATAATTCTTCAGGAAATAAACCAGAAAATTCTGAAATCACTTGGATGTTTTTCAATTCATGTATATGTTTATTTAGCACTTCTTATTTTGTCAAAAACATCAGTTCACCACTACTCAAATGCTTCCTAACTTTCACTGTACTAATAAAAGAAGATTACGCATTTCAATCATATAAGATATAAAAGGGTTTTCACTAGGCATTTCAGTTTCACTCAGCTTTTCTATCATTCTATTTTAGCAAAATGATTTACCAACCAATTCATCACAAAATAACGTCAAAGTTTTGAATTGATATGATAATCAACTTCATTAGTAACTTCTTATCATCAATATGAACATGCACTACACATTTTCTACTAGCATAAAACCCAATTCCTTAAGGCATAACAACACACAGAGCAAGAGAAAAATGTGTACTATCAACATGTAAACGGGCAGCAAATTCATTAGAAATAAAGGAATGTGATGCACTTGAATTGAATGGAACAGTGTCAGGCTGATCTTGAATTCAGAGCGTACATGTAATCACAACTTTAGATTTTTTGGCTTCTTGAGGCGGTGATTAAATTGTGAAAACTCGGGCTTCCACTGGTTGCTCAATTCTGCGTTCCAAAGTTTCACCCTTTGTTTGCACTAAAAGCTTTTCAAAAAATTGAGTTTTGTTGAGCTAACAGCCTTCCAAAAATTTTCTAGGTTGTCCTTGTCCCTTAATTGTCTTTGGTATGTTGTCTTTTTTCTCTTTTTGTGGACAATTCATTTGAATGTGTCATGACTGTCCACCTTTGTAACATTTTCCAAAACCGCTTGAGAATTGTCCAAAAATGTTTCTTCCCACATTTTTCACAAATAGGCTTTTTTTATTGTGGTTGCTTTTGCTTACATTCTGATTTAATTTTCTTGCTTTGGAAGTATTCTATTTTATCGAAATCCTTGCACTTGTTTGCCTGAGGTTGCCACCGCTAATTGAAAAAGTTCAACTCATTTTCACTTATTCTTGCCCTTTCAACAAGCACAGATAAATCACTTATTTCAAATGGAGCTTATGCCAACCTCAACCGATCTCTGAGACCCTGCTAAAATCTGTAAACTTTTTCTCATGGGTACTGACATAGTGGGGTGCATATCTGGAAAGAAAAATGAATTGTCTTGTATTGCATAACATTCTTGGACCCGTAACTATTTTGGACTTTTGAGTTAGATTGAAGAACTTATCTTGTAATTTCAAATCAGACTGAAGGCGGAATAAATCAACCTTTGAAGACTTTAACAAATTCTTCCTGTTGAATTTGTGGTAGAGGTGTCAGCTGAAAATTTTCTCTATACTGTGCATGTCATCACCTTTCTGCTTCTATCATAAATATAGCTAGTGACACTTTTTCTGTTTTTCAAATAAATCATACTATCTAGAATTTTTCTAATATTTAGGAGCCAATCTTCATCAATTGTAGGGTCACTGACACCCTTGAATGCAGGTGGCTTGAAAGATTGAAATATCTTTAACTGTCGATCAATTTATACCCTAGTTTCAGTTTTAGTTTCTGCACTAATGGAAGATCTTTCAATAGCAGTCATTTTATCAACTATTTGTGATATTAACTGCATCATACCATGTAATTCAACTGTTTTGGTGTATGCATTTGTCAGCCTTGTCTACTTAGATTGATTTAGTCGGTTGTTTTGTATGACTTCTTTGCCTTCTTACTATTCGACATTTGCTTTGTTTGGTTTCGTTGTGTCGCTCGTCTTCGTCCACTTCTTCGACAAATAATCGATTTTGTCTACATCGTGAGGCTTCAATGTCATTTTCGACTTTGTCTACTAGGTTTGACTTCGTTCGATGCCTTCATCTTCATCCTAATTTGCGTCATCAATATCGCTCAACCTCATCCATTTAACGAGCCTTTGTCAGTTTCATCCATTCATTAGTTGTTTTGTTTAACTCCTTCGATTTCATTTTTTTTGCCGTCTTCGACGTTCGTTGGGCCGGTTGTTTCCTACGACTTAGTGTTGTTCTTCTTTGGAGTTCTTCTCCCTTATGCTCATTTGTACTCAATTTTCTTGAATATTTAGTGATAATCATTGTTATGGATCAAAAACATGTTGTAACAACTTTGGTTACATTGGTGGCTAAAATTATGGATGAAAAGTTAAATGACAAATTATTTTTATTGGAATAAATATGTGACTCTACTTTCAAAAATTTTTTCTAAAGAAAGTCACATCATTGATAATCCCTCAGTTGAGACTGATTTGAATTTTTTTAAAGATGAGAGTTATGCCCAATGTTTGATACAAATGCGGAACTCTATCGAACTTGATTAATCTGGTCAGTCATATTACTCTTACTTTTGTATTTTCTGGGAGAAAATATTTCTGGAATCTTTGATGTATGTAAGGAATTCTATGGAGCGGAACAATAGGATCAATCACTTAACATGTATCACATGCATTTTATACATGTTTATGAAGAATTGAATGCACTATTGTCCTTTAGTACTGATGTCCAGACTTAGCAGACTCAAAGAGAATAAATAATTATTATGAGTTTTCCAGTTGGCCTCATACCATAGTATGAAGGCGTCAAATCACCATCATATTTGACTCAGGAGCTATTACTCAAAGTATATAATAGAGTATTACGTATTTGTCCGAGTTCTCTAACTTTATCTGTACATCACCATTGAGCTCTACCTTTTCAGGAAGATACAAACATCAAAAAATCTTAATCTCATGTCAATTACGAAAGTGAAGCTCTAAATTTTAGAGATCAAGGCTCGGTAGTAGTTTGCTACTACTGCTATGAACTGAGTCATATAAACAAAACGTTTAGAAGTTCCTCAAAAAGAAATATAATTGTTTTAGATCACAGTCAACTCACATGGTCACTACTAATCAGGCCTATTAGAGTCAGACTCTATCGGTTTCTACAGATTAATATGCTAAGTTCTTCCAATTTTGGGAAGCACCAAAGAAATCTCCATCTATCATTGCCCTTGTTGAGTTACATAACCATGATACTTGTCTTTTATATAGTGGGTCATTGATTTTGATGCTACACAGATCACATAACAAGTTATCCAAAACTTTTTTACACCTTTCATAAACATCTTTCTTCCATCACCTTAGCATATGGATCTATCTCTAATATTCTTGGTTCTGACACCATCAATGTTACACATACATTGCCTTTAACTTTTTTCCTCAGCTTACCTCAATTCTCTTTTAATCTTGTCTCAATTAGCAAAATTACATGTGTTCTTAATTGATTTTATCACTTTTATGGATGATTTTTCTCGTATTATTTGTCTTTATTTTACGAGATCTGAATACATAATCTTTTCTATTATTAGAGATATTCCTAATCTATAGAGATAAGAGTGTATATAAATATGATGTAAGATATGCTTTCAATTGAAGAATAAGAAGAAAAACAATTTTCCTGTTACATTTAGAGATTAGGCTGTTGTTACTAATGAATCTAAGCTGTGTCACCCAAATAGTATATGGTTTGTTATGTTCCATTTAATCCCTTACGTAGAAAATCTCTTTATGAGATGTTGTATACGAATTTTGAATTTATGATTGATTTGAAATTAGTCTGTGATGTATGCTTAGCTCTTGAAATATTTGTTTCAAATCTGCTAATTGGTTTTCATGGCAAGATTGTTAATAAAGGCATACTCAGCGATGGATTTTGTTTTGCATTCAATTTAATCTTCAGGTTGAATTTATTGATTTTAATTGTTCTTTCAGAAGCTTTTCATGTTGCATTGAGAGAACACAAAAGTTTTAGCTATGATAAGATTAAAACAGGAAGTTGAAAAAATAACCGCTTGTTCCTATAGATGTCCGATAAGAATTACGATACAAGACCCAAAACTTGAATGCTGGTTAGTGGTTTGCTTGGTTCACTGTTATGAAGATGTGTAGCTCGATAACATTAGAGGATGCTTGGCTTGTTATTATCTTTTGGATTGAGGTAAATTGAATATGTCACGAATAGGATAATCTTGACAGCGCCCAGATTGAAGGGTATCGGGATTCTCTTAATCTTAAAAATGTAAGATACGGGAAATAGAAGGAAAAGCTAGAATCACTGTCTTTTAGGTGGCATTGCATTATTTAAGCAATAAACTATTGATGCAAATAATGAATATTTTTACAGGGCATTTACTTAGATTGTTTTCTTAAACCTTTTAGTCAAGCACCTAACTTGGTGGTTTATCCTATTTGTATGCTATTTAAATGTTGATAGATTCATTAAGCTCAGTCCTGGCTATTTAATTGACTAAAATGTTAATCCTATTTATCGAGCTTCATTGGCTTTTGAAATCTTCGATGAAACATTTTATTTATCACAACTGTCTTTCTGTTTTTAATTGATTAAATGCTAATACTCCTTATCAATCGTCATTGGCGTTATTGAGATCTTTTGTGTTGCTTTTTTATTTTTCACTACTGCGATCTTTGATCTGGCTTCAAATTTATTTTCAGTTGAGTTAGAAAATTTTATTGTTTTTCTTTTTAACAGGAACTGATGAGGACACTTATTGGCTTCATAGACGTTGCTGGGATTTATTTTGCATTGACTCAATTGACTCATAGGAACATCTCTCAAACTCATAAATTCCAAGCTGTTGGACTAGGTATGGAGGGTTATAACCATTTTATTAGTTAGTACCTGATTAAGTGTACATTCCCTTAATCCAATATTAGTTACATTCCAATTTGGTCTTCAATTTTTGGTTTACATTAGGCTACACCGTTGTGTGTGGCTTACATGATATAAAATTTTGGATGGTCTTAAACCCTGTCTGAGATTCAGGCTGTTCGATTTCTCCAATCATCTAGGTACTTTTTTTTAGCTATCATAATAGATTGCTTCTTTGGGTTTATCTTTTTAATATGGATTTGATTGTAAACTTGAGATGGAGTACAAATTGTTTTATGTGATGCCTACTTTCCGTTATTACAACTTTTTCAGAATTCTATGCTATTAATTAAAAATTGACAAAGTTCATTATACATGCTAGTGGAAATGGATTATGCCTTTCACTGCTATGCTTAGTAATTGTCCTAGTTTTCTATATATGTAATACTGGTTGATGATTGTACTGTCATGACCTGAATCCTACTAATTCAATTTGGCTGGTTCATCATGAGTGGGGCAAACTTGAGGAACAAAATTCCACTCAGTGCTACTGACCTTTGCTCTGTTGTGGTCCAGACCTGGCCGTTTGCAATACAAAGTTGATCAAATTTTGAGCTGAGTCATCTTTAGCTCTACTTGGATAGAAATATGCAGTCATGTGGTAACAGGTTGACCATCAAAACATCGAGAGATGTATGAAAACTCAAAGAAAAAAAAATCTACTCAATTCAATTAAAGGAAGGAAAATGGAAGACCTAAATACGAGAAGGAATTCTACATTGGCAAATCATTAAAGAATTTAAAGTTATATTCCTTTGTTTTGAAAGATAAACAACTAAACACTGGCGTTCAGGTGGCTAGATCTGATGAACATCGCATTCATCTCCACTTCCCCACCAGATTCCAATAATCATCTAGAGGCTAAAAGTATTAGGATAAATTCAGAAGAAAACATTCTAACTTACAATTAGTAGAACAAAAGCTAAAAGACAGACAATGGAAGGATTTTATGTAAGTAATGAACAACAAACTTGAACATAATGAAGGATGGTGGTTGTTAAACATCCTGGCAGACCCAAGGAGGTCAGCCATCCACTTGGGACACAAGGAGTAGAGCAAATTCTTTTCCATATATTCAGACATCCTATCATTCATTATCAGAAAATTTCATCCTAAAAATTTGTTCCTGTGGCCTTGATTAGCTGGGTTATCAGTTTCTCATGTTTGCCCAATCTTTGATGTAGCTTCTTTCTTCGTTTGCTTTTACCATGATACTTCGACCGTTGAGATGATATTTCTTTGGAGCTTTTTTTCTTGGTAGGCCAATATCGTGTTGAGTTGAATTTACATCTCATCATGGTTGAATCAGATATTGTTTGATGTGTTGACATTGTAGAGTACACATTGAAACATGTAAGACTTTGTGAACTCCAACCTACTGAGGATGTAAATCCACCCCATATGCAACTGATCCTACATGCACCATAATCTGGACTGGTTCCAAGTAAAAAATGCCGAGTTCTCTACATATCCAAGTCGTTTCGCATCTTCACGTAGCTGACTTCAAAAAACACGTACTCTTCAACATTAGCTATTAATCCTTTAAATCTTGGTATTTCATTTGTTATTGTGCTCTCTAAAGTCATTATCAAATTACCGTGATCATCTTGGTATTGTATACCAGCAGTACCAGCAGTAAGGTAAAGATGGCTCATTCCCTTCAGTTGGTTCAACATATCAGCAATCATCACTTACTTCCATTAAAAGCTTTGTATGGCTCATTGATGTTGACTTGATGACTATTATAAGAACTTGATCAATGTTATGTTTTGTTCCCGCCTAATGACAAAGTTGAATGCACATTCTAACTAAGTTTTGTAGGATTCATGGTATTCAGTCAGAGTGTCCGTCCATTTGTTGGTGCATCACTGAGATGAACTCAAGTGGGACACTCATTTTTTCTTTGATAAGTGTGAGGTGAACCTCCCATTTCAATCCAGGACAATGTGCCTTGGTTGGAAGTTACTAAGAACAATGCTATCTATATAAAATTATGAGTCAATCTACACTTTGGTTTTGTTAGATTGACAATATGACTCATATTACAATTTTATATCCAAATTTTGTTTGACTGAGTCTAAGTTTAGAACCAAATAGACTTTCAAGGCAAACGACCAAACTATGATGAATTGATGAGCGCTAACAATCAAACACTAGCTGTCGAGTAAGATTTCAAGATGAAAAACCAAACAACTCACAAGATTTATTAACTTGTGGGATCTCTTCGGCTAGCTCGATCAATGAGTTATGTTCAATTAGCTCCCCCGCAATTATAAAACCTGTTTGAGAATGCTCACCCACTCGACAAGGGTACTAAGTTCGCCTCATTTTCCAAGAGATAAGACTCATTCGAGAGGGAACTTACTTTGAAGCTGAATTGACTAGTGATGAATTACCTCAAAGACTGATTAAATCTACAAGAATGTGACCCCAACGATTGTTATGGGCAATAGATATCAAAATATGATGCTGTCATACATAATATTAATTATAATGTCAAAGTCATAAGAAGAGAAGAAATGATAAATAAAAGATTTTTTGAGATATGTGTACAATGAGTTGCTATTTTTTAATATATAAAATTTTCCTTTGTAAATAGACGAATATGACCGAAGAAAAAGTAGTTGATCCCTAAACATTATACAAAACTTTTTTCTCCATTTTCTCCCAAAGGAAAGAGATTTTTCTTTTATTTGGCTCATTCCACTCTTTGGCTCAACTCTTTTCTTGAGACGTGAGTTTAGGGACTTCAAATTCAAATATTCTAATAGGTGCGGTAAACATGAATCATGCTAGAAACAAAAAGAAAAGTTACACAAAGAGCAGAGCCAAGCAACAGAGATATCACTAGTAAAATGTAGTGTACCAGAGAGCTTGTGACACAATAAATCAATGAGTTGGAGGAGTAGATGATGGTAGTAATATTAGAGATGCTTGCATCGGGGGAGGATGCACCCCCTTCTCTTCCAGAAGCAGTAGCACAACATAGAAGGGCATTCTCTGCAAGATCTAAAGAAGCCTCATCACCTGCTCAAGCAAATGAGAATGAAACTTATCACTCTAATAGTGGTGGTTTGATCATCTCTGCATTTGAGTGGGTGAGAAGGAGAACCAGAACTCCTCTATTATACCAATTAGAAAATTCTTTCTCTAGAGAGATCGCCGAAGCAAAGGCACTCGAACGATTTATGATTTCATCTTTAGAATCTTATAGAGGTATAACTGACTCTTTTGATCATTTCAGATCATTCGATGATAATTTTAAATTGTCATTTATTTTTTATGATTTTGAAGGAGTTAACGCTCAAAATTATTTAATAGCTTGCCACTATGAGTGTTCTTTTTTTATACATATTTCAAGTGTATATTTGTGCTGTAGTTTGCTAGTGCAGCAGAAGAGCTAGCAAGATTTATTGCAAATTTGTCACAGAAGAAACTTTGCAAAATTTTGTTAGTTGCTTTCAAAGAGATGTTGTAAGTTAGAAACCTCAAACATAGCACAAAGCTCTGAAAACATACATTAGTTTAAGGTACACTACACCGATAATAAGTATGGAAATAGCTTGAGGGTAGAATCTCTTACCAACATAAGACTAGCTAGTTCACTTCCATTTGAGTCACCTCAAGTGGAAGAGCCTTGACACACTCGTACAACAATGAAAAAGAAAAACAAAAAATCAGGCCTCAACCAATCTTTTTGGATTGCCATTTGAAAGAATAGGCTACAAAACAAGCTAGGATTAATAACGTCAGAGGCTAGATACTTAAGACAAAATCATCAACTTCCTTCAACATGCAAAAATCAAAGCTGTGAGGAACTTGACGTTGCAGGACTGACGTTTGGACACCAACAAATGAAGAGTCCTTCAATTTGGACCCTAGCTGACGGAGACTCATGGGAAGGAAGGCAAGAATGGAGAATTTGACTTGTAGCTTGCCTCATCTTCTCCTTCATTATTCGCTCCCTTTTGACACCATAATTTGCTTTCCAAAAGTGGAGTGGAGCACAACTATTTATAGATGGGAATAGAGAGCATGGATCATTGACAAGAAATAAATTCAGTATTTATAATGGCTTACTTGTGAGTCTACCATTTGTGACTTATCATTGTCCAATTTAATTTGACAGATGGTTCACGGGAGATGATGATTTGTTTAGCACAAAAACACTCTCCAAAGAAATTTGTTGATGTTTACACAGGGTTAGATTACTCTAACCCTGAAGGAACTCACCTAGTTGAGTTCACCATTTAGTAATGAACTCAGTGCAGAACTTGGAGTGTGAATGAAGAGAATTGTGTTATTATTCAACGCAGAAATCAACATGATTTTTCGCACAAGTTAGGGGAATGCTAATTTTTTCTTCAATTGTCCAAAACAGTCAACACAAAGATATGAGATAAGCACCTATAATTTGAGAGGTACGTGATCTCTCTCAAATCCTACAATTCCAGAGGTAGGAAGTCTCTCCCAAACTCTAAACCTAAGACTTTAACAATAATCTCATGCATCTTCCTAACCCTAAGCATATTAGTCCTATTTATACTGAACCTTAATAAATGATAAAAGATTAAATTGTTTGTTGTTTGATAAAAGATAAACTTGCCTTTAGGTGCCGATCTAACATTACTCCCCTTTCAAAACAAAATCTTGTCTTCAAGTTAGAAAAAAGGGTTGTGTTCCTTCATGACAAACTTCCTCTGTTTCTTCATCCTCTGCCTTCTCGCCAAAGACTGTGAGAGCATGTAATGTTTGATTTTTTGCAACATTGTCTTAGAATAAACTTCTCATCGCACAGAAAAATATGACCCCTTGGCCCTGCTTCTCCTGGATCTCTGCCCCTGTAAGGCGCTTGAGTGTTTTCTCCGATTGTGGTCCATGATTCCTATCTTGTGATGCCTCCCTTTGGACTACCAATATTTGTGCTTTTAGTTTTGCCATGGTTATCACAGCTCGGTATGGCACTCCACCTGTTCTGTTTTTTTTAGTTTGTTCCATTGTATTATGATCTTCAACCAACTACGCTAATTTCATAGTTCTCTCAATTCTTATAATCTCAACTGACGAAGTTCTGGATGTGACTTACTTTAGACCCTTCATGAAGTTTCCCTCCAATATTTCTTCAGAAATTCCCCTTAGCTGTCCCGACAATAGCTTGAATCTCTCTCTATACTCCATAAGTGTCCCTTCGTGAGTCAATACAAAGAGTTGCTTGTGTATGTGACATTCTCAAACTGCTTTAAAACGTTACAACAAGAAATCCTTGAATTTTTCTCAGGCTTTGATTGGTTGATGTTGTTCTCTCCATTGGTACCACGCTAGAGTCTTCTCTTCCAAACATAGGGCATCAATTCTTTTTCCTTTTGTTAAACTATTAACAGCAAAATCTCTCCACACGATAGACCCAACTGTGGACATCCTCTCTTTCAAAAATCGGCATATTCAGCTTCCTCATGTGTGAATCTCCTTTCTAATTTCCTTGATCGAAGTTTATTTCACCCATAAAGTGAGGATTGGGTTCCCTTCCTCGACCTATTAATTTTTCTTCTTCCGTAAGTTTGGCGTACCCTATAATCAGCTCGATCGTCCCCATAAGCTCCAGAATTACCTTCTAGCCGGAAGGCTGCTGCAACAAAAGACACTGGTGCGGTTGGATGCATCCCTCTGCCGGGGTCCCACCCACCATGGTTCTTTCTCCCTGGTCAAAATCCTTCAAGTTGGTTTTTTCCTGCCTCGAATCACCCGCTATCTCATTTTTCCTTAACTTCTAGTTCTTGCTATCCGGATGTCGTGTCATTCCTTCCACGTGCTGACGCTCAAGTCTGCTGTCCATTTCTTGATCTCGCAGCTCTAGATTAACCTTAGACATCGATGCTGCCCTAATATTGCATGAATTCTTTGGATTGTCGACTGCTTGCGTTCGTTCTATATGTCGTCGTTCAATCCCGTTGCTGATGGTGGTGGGTTTTGTGTGTACCAGAATCTTATATATCATTTTTTCAAGTGCTGTGAAGCTCCCTTATATTGTTGATAAATGCTCCCTCATTTTAGATCTGATGTTGTCTATCTCTTCTGTTAGTTTTTCTTCAAAAACATTCACATTTTTTGGCCACCATTAATCCTGGATAGTTTTGAAACTCTCTTATGCTAAGAACATTTGGAATTTATGAACGTATGTTTGGCATGCGTGGAACTCTGGACACTGGATCTTGAAATTTTTGTACGTTGTTCGATAAAATCATTGCAAGCTGTGCTGAATTCCAGAAGCCGCAATATGAATTCCTGTACGTCGCAAATCCTGATCACGTTTTTCCATCACAAGCGACTTGGGACTCCTTTACGCCATAATCCAAATGGCCAATTTTGATCAAGAGCGGCACAAAACTTTTGTATGCCGCTATCTTTCAACTTTTCTATTGTCTGTACCCCATGATCCCGTCTATTCGCGACCCTCGATGTGACGAACCCGTCGTTCCTTCTCAGCTAGCTCCAATCGTGATTATATCACAATATTAAGTCACTTCGCGACCCTTCTCTATTTCAAATCATGACCACCCACGTGTTTAATCATGAATGTTGACGCCTGTGAGGCACATTTCTATCGTCGTGCCCAACTAGCTCTAATCGCTTGTATGTCACCATCCCTTTGTTGGCTTTCCAGCTTGCTCGGATTGAGATTGTTTCGCTAGCTAGGTCACAAAGGTTATGCAATAGAGATGGTGAAGAAGATCAACTCTCTAATATCATTGATATGATCCGACGCAAAAATCAACATGATTTTTTATAAAGCAAATTGCTTTCTTCAATAATCCAAAACACTTAACACGAATAAATAGGATAAGCACCTTTAATTCAATAGGTAGGCGATCTCTACCAAATTTTATCATTTGAGAGGTAGGAGGTCTCTCCCAAACTCTATACCCGACTCACAACAATATTTTCATGCATCCCCTTAGCCCTAAACATATTAGCTCTATTTATACTAAACCATAATAAATGACAAAAGACTAAATTTCTTGTAGGCTAATAAAAGACAATTTTGCCCCCACTGATTTGATGAATTGTCTCATACTGTATTTTTCATGTCGGTTTGTCCTTTTGTCATGTGATTTCTTTTTTTAAAAAAATGCTCTATTGTCCAAAAAATGTCATCCGAGCTACACATTAAAAAAATGCTCTATTGTGCAAAAAATGTCATCCGAGCTACACATTATAATTACTTTGATAGTGAAGTTCATTCATTAACTTTCAAGCGTTTTAAACCCTTTACCCTAGGAACATAAGCCAATCCTAGGAAGTTATACTCCACATTTTTACGGTGAGATTCGTAATGAGTAATACATAAATCACTCATGCAATAGTGTTGTAAAAATTTTGGTGTAATGTTTGTCATGTCAAATGTGTTGACTTAAAATTCAGGGGGAATGAGTAGTGTCATACTCTTATACCAAAGCAATTATCAAAGAATTTACCAAATAATATTTTTAACTCAGTGATGGATAAATGAATTCTCTTATGTATTGTGGAATTTATAACTCATCAATGTCAATCCACACAGTCCGCTTGAGTTTTATCTAATAGATTAAGGCATTTTCCAATCTCCAATTCTCATCCAATCTTATGAATTTTCTATTAATCGCTCATGTAATATTGTGAATGTAGGTTGAAAAAATTTTAAATTGTCTTCTCTTACACAAATTTCAGAAGTCGAATTCAATAAGTTTTTCTTAATAGCATTCTTACAGACTTACGATTAGATAAGATAACATAAAAAATAGATGAATTATTACATAAAAAGTATAATTATTTCAAATAAAATGAATGCAAAAATTATAGTTTGGTTTCCCGCATAATAATAATTGCACGTTTGTTGAAGCTCTCTTACACCCATTCTCATGATTGTTACTCTCTCCATTTGAACTAATATCTTCCATCATTTTCTTAAATCTATCAAAAAATAGACCATTTTGGAGGGAGAACTTGCTTTCTAGTAAATTTTCTAAAAAATATATTTATTCATTCAAAGAACTCCTTATGTAATATGATTTTCTGAGGAATAGTGTTCGACAACAACTTCATAAACTCCTTAAGGGCTTACAAGGTCGACATTTGCTCATAAGCCCGCTACAATTCACCCTCAAACTTAGAACATTTGGCTTTCAGATCCGAAAGCCCCTTCCAAAAATTCAACTCGCTGCCTGTGAGCCTCTATCAGAATTTTAATCCTGGTTTGAATCGACTTTGGCCTCATTATTTATTGATAAAATTTTGCTAAGACTCTTTTATGTTTGTCTATGAGGGCCAACATTGGCCTTAGTCCTCATCTCCGCTTTAGCGAGCACTTTTTCCATACTATTCGTCTTATTTTTCTTTTTGGTAAGATCTCCTGCCAACTTTTCCATAGATCTCGCCAAAGAGTGGAGAAATTGCTATGCTGATGCTTGCAACTGCATAGTGGTGAATGACAGTGCGTCCTTATTCATCCCACTAGTCATTTCTACAGAAAGTGAGCTTATATTTGCTGAAATGTTATATGAGTGGGAGCACCCTATCTAATTTTTCATTATAGTCCATTGAGAGATTGATCTGAGCCGACAAAATTGTCTCTGTCTAAGCTCGAGGTATTCTCGCTCTTATTTTGCTTGCCCTATGTCTTCTTGACATGAAGCTTCCAAGTAGAGCTAGTTGTCTTTGCTCTCTTAGGTGCTGGCTCTTCTCCTTGAGTAGGAGCAATTTTGGCGATTGCCTTGCCTTTTCGTCTACATGCGAGTTCCTGCAGCCTCTTTTTTATGGCCTCATTGACCTTCGTATCCCACTGTGAAGGGCTTCATTAGCATTTGATGGCACAGTCTACACCTGGACATCCCCTTCAATCGTAAAAAAATCTTCCTTTTTTGTCATGGAAGGCACAATCTTGCTTAGGTCCAATGACCGAGTAGCCTCTTCAGTCGGCAACAACCTCGACATGGCAATCTCCTGAGTTGTGGTTGGACCAACCTTTACCCCAATTGACTGCTAGATCTCTCCGATTGTGGAGGGTCCCACCTCTCCTTTTGTCAAAGTTGGGTCGAGCATCCTTTCTTCATGACCTAGAAGAAAATGTGTTTTTTTCCAATGATCATCTGTTTGTTGGTTCATTTGAATTAGTACTTCGGAAGGACATATTTAGACCAAGTAATTTGACATGCGTAGGAGATGAATCTCAGCATTCTATTGCTCAATCATTTGTAATTAGTTCTGCCACAAACGTAAAATAGTTAGGAAATCACATTTTGAAAGAGAAACTGATAGTTTGTTTGAAACTTACCCCACTTATCGTGGCAACTTGATCACCCTCTATCGGGGGAAATGCTTCATCATCCTTATTGTGTTTGCTTTATGTATGAGCTATCAAAAATGGATGTTACGAATTCATCGGAGTTGCATGTAACTCGTCCATGCTGATCTTGTAAAAGAGGAAAGAGTAAAGTACTTACTAGCATTTTCCCCATTAAGACGTCATCTAGGAAACTCCTCACATCAAAGACGGTGTCCTTCAGCAGCACAAACTGCTCAAACTCCATTGAGATCGGCTCGCTTCTACTTTTCTCAATGTCATATTGTCAAGTACTGATCGACCATTCCTTTGCCGAGGAAGCATAGCAAAAGCAATCTAACAGTCCGTTTTTATTTACTCGTGCATGCTTGATTGATTGGGTTTTTAACTAGGAAAGATTTTGAATGATATTATTGAAGTGCTCATGAACACCCAATCTATCCCCCCTTTTGGAGTGCCTATGCTAATCCTGTTGACACGTCATATTATATTCTAAATGTTTTATATAATAATCAATGAGCTTATGAGAGAATTAATGGTGATAGATCAATGTTTAAATGATTGTATTGGTAGTAAGAATTCCAAAAGACTTTCATGATTATACCTATAGGAAACATGTGATTATCTCACAAAATTTGCATGTATAATATTTTCCCAAGAAAAGCATTTGAAGATGAGCAACTCCTCACTCAATGGTGCATTAGATGTGCAACAAATTCAGCAAGTTCTACAACTTGAAAACGTATAATATGGTAATGAGTGCATTCCATTGGAAATGGATGCAATCAATGTGCTACCTATAGGAAACATGTGACTGTCTCACAATTTTGCATGTTTGATATTTTCCCAAGAAAAGCATTTGAAGATGAACAACTCCTCACTCAATCGTGTATTAGATGTGGAACAAATTCAACAAGTTCTACTATTTGAGAACGTGTTATATGGTAGTGCGTGCATTCTATCTGAAATGGATGCAATCAATGTGCTACTTGTGGTGGGCAAATGTGGTCGGTTAGTTTGGTTGTCTTTATTTGCTGCCATAAACAAGGCCACCAACTCCACCCTGGTCATGAAGATCTTGGGTCTTACATCTAGTTGCATGTTGAAATAAACTAAAGCCCAAACCGGTCTAACTTTGATTGTTTGTCTTTTAGGGATTATTTGTACTGGATCTTGCCTCAAGTCTTTCATGCGATTTTGAGTTTGTTAGATCATTGGTTCAATTGAATCCTGTAAAATCAGCACCACCTTATTGTTTTTTGAATTGCCTTTAGATGCAATTTTTGGGCCAGAAATATACTTTATCAGAAAGTTATCTTATCGATCTGAATACAATTACAGATCTTGACATTTTCATTTAAGTTGTACCATGCAAACAATATCCAACCGCATATATGCCAGTTTTAGTGCCAACATCAAAGTTATTGATTTGTTTAATTCTAGGTTAGTTGCATTTCCATTTCGAGCAATTGGGTTAGCACATCATTTTTATTAATGAATTGCTTCACGATTTATGTGCATCATTGATCTTAAGAACTCAATATTATGGAAGAATATTAATTAAATAATTTATGCCTCAATTATGTATTTGATACTTCATTTTTCTGCAAACCATCATGTGGTTTTCATTAAAAATTAAACGCTACTCTTATACCTTGATGTAGCCATGAAAATTATAGTTGGGGTATGAATCAATTGCACTTTTATCTTTTGAGGATATGTTGTGATTTTAGTTACCACATTCAATATGTAGTCTTAATAAGAAACAATGTTGAGATTCTACTTGAAAGGAGTTGGATCACCATGGAAACCATTACTGATAGCAACCTCTTTGATCATTGCAGGATGGGCATTTGCTGATTCAGTTCTATACAGGCTGGCACCTCTCTGGATTGGTGCTAGAGGCTTGGAATTTACGTGGGAATACATATTCCAAGGCCTTGAAGCAAATGCGAATCTGGTCTGCATTTTTCTTTAACATTGAAATTGCGCCATATACACTGCTCAATTGCCAAGGCATTAACGAACAAAAATATAGAATTATAGATATCATTTTAGCATTAAAAAACATGCCAGTACTAATGCTTTTTATTTAAACGTTCTATTAATGTTTTTTTTTAGCAAATTTTCAGGGAACTCTGATTTTGTATGGAATTAAGGTTTTATTTCATTATGTTTTATTAGGATTATGGCTTACACTTGCTGATTGCTACCCTCTCTACTTCAAGTCAGAAATCACACAATTTTTTTAACTAAAAGTTTTTTTACTAGAAATAACTTTTGTTAATTATAATAGAATCTTTTCGTACATTCTAAAGCTCGCAAGATTATTTTCAATGTAAAAAGACATTTTTGGAACTGCCACACCAAGTGCTGAAAGTGTAGTCCTGGGTCGGAAGCTATACTGCTCACCCATCTTGATCAGCAACATCTCTTCTAATTCGCCGCAATTGGAAAGAACATAGCTGCAGAAGCTGGGTGCTATTACCAAAGAAACCCTTAGCAGTATTCCATGGCAGTTTTATATGTTGCATTAACAAAGCCTAAGTACTATTCTATGGTAACATTATAAATCTACAACTTTTATATATTCAATTATAGACACTTAGGAGAAAGAAATTGGATAAGATAAAATTGTCAAGGCAGGAAAAACGCTCCCTATAATTTTTGATTGAATTAGATGCATTAGAAGCGGTATTAGTAAATATATATAATATGTAAATATGGAAATGCCCGTTTGAGATATTATTAAGGTTTTCTCAAGGAAGACATTAGTTTGGAAGAGTGTAATGAATAACATAATGTGGTCTGCCATAGCTTAATCTGAAATTGTGAAGTGTTTCTGAAGAAATTGCATTAGGTCTAGATGGGATATCTAAAATTTAGCGAATCATGAGATATAGGAGATTTAATTTAGTTAGTCTTTTCAATGAAATTTTAAAGTCTAAACTGATTCCAAATGATTAGAGAATAAACAGTTTGATATTAATATTTAAGATTATAGGGATGTATAATATTGTGCTAGTAATGGAGGAATCGAATTTATAAAAATATAATTTAGCTATGTAAGAGTAAACATAAATATAGAAACATTATATTAATTTCAGACAAATAATATGGTTTTGTGCCATTGAAAATTTAATATTGTGCATAGAATAGGAAAAATTGCCTGAATTGAAAATCGTTCAATTTTATCTAATTTGGTTTTGATTTCGTATATTTGCATAAATCAATTGTTATCTCTTAATTTTCATTTGAGTTTTAGTTAAATCGAAAAATTGAATTAAATTGAATCATGTCAATGCATGTCATATCAAGCTATCTATTCAAATATAAATTGTTATTCCCAAATTTATTGTTTATAAATTGTGTTTCTAGTAGAAATAAACGTAAAATCAAATCAAACTAAACCAAACAGACACAAGAATTAATCATGGTTACAAGCAATGATTTTTTAGAAGATAAAAAAGAATTATATGCATAATATGGATCAACATGATGCTTTCGACACTAACTAAAAATAAATATAATGAAATTTATTTTTGGCTCAAATTAATGGGATTAATCGTAGAAGTTCAAAATGCCCACATGAAAAGTTGTATGCCACTGATTTCTGTCTAAAGAAAATGACAAAGCTAACAAAATGACAAATTTGGTTAGTATTTGTTGAGCAGATGAACTAATTAAAACACTTAAAAAAAATTGGAATTAAAATGGACGAATTTAAAAGTTATATTGACTAGTATGATCATTTATTCAACGCGATAAAGTGATACCTAATTTTGATATATTTAAATATATTGGATTTATTATATAGAAGAATGTGGATATAAATTAGGATATTTCTTGTAGCGTTAAGGCTTAGTGATTAAAATTGATGAATAGCTCAGCATATACTGTGCCATTAAGAGGATATCATGAAAACTAAGATAGATTTTATAAAGCTCTATAGTTTGGCCAATGATGTTATATGGATCTGAGTATTGGATAGTAAAGTGGTTGTTGATAGCTTTTGAGTATGATTCGATTGTTAAGGTAGATGTATGACAAAAGTAGTAGGATAAATGAATGATTAAATTAGAGGGGTGGTTGGAGTGACCTTTAATGACCATATGTGATTTGTAATTGAAATGGTGGAAAATGTCCCTGTTAAGTGGCATGAATAATGTTTCATCAAACATGCTATCACATTGATTGGTCAGGGGACTAGGAATGAGAAGATCAACATAGATACAAGTTATTCAAAAGGACTTGCAAAGTATAGGTTTAAAAAATGGTAGATCTTTGGTAACGTGGATGGAAGATGCTCAAAATGAATAAGATTAATTTCTCACAAAAAGGGAATATTCATTTTCATGAAAAGTAATTCAAGTGCAGGTACCTTTCATGGACGAAAATCATTTTTTCTTCTTTTTTCTTTTCAGGTTCTGAATTTATCACTTGCTGCATTGGTATCACTGATGTGGCTTAGGAAGAACAAACCAAAAATTGTAATCCCAATTATTTATGCCTGCGCTGTCCTACTTGCATCGATGCCATCCATTGTCAGGTTTTCGTCTAACCTCTTTTCTTAAATTTGCTGTATGAACTACAGAAAATTTCAGTTCTAAGTAGTGATAGCAGAATTTTAAAAATTCTTTCTATAGTGTTTATTGTGTTTATTTTTTTTCATAGTTTAAACTCTCCATTTTGCATGCTTTCCTTTCGGAAAACTGATATCTACAAGAAACAACTTTTCCCCTAGTTTCTTAGCTTCACATGTAAAATATGACACTAAATAAGACGCAATGGAGAAAAAGGATTCATATAGCCGACCCCACATAGTGGGATTAAGGCTTTGTTGTTGTTGTTGATATTGAAACTGGAACAGATTTGTTAGTATTTGAGGGTTTTTGATAAGGAGATGGCTAATCTTTATCAGCAGCCATTATAGCCAATAGGCTAGATGACAACCCAAAGAAATGAATTAAGTCAAAGCCCATGCAAGTATAAGTAACATGCCTAAGACAACAGATATTGAGTTACAAGTATTAAAGACATTCGTATGATTGTGTAAGAGATGAATAAAATACATGTTTGCTAAAATTTATTATTATTTACTGCTTCTATACACTTATTTACATATTTCATGTGAACAAAGCATGTTTGTTTTTACTGTTGTCTCTCATACTAATCATAGTTGAGCATGCATGTTTTCTTTCCACTTATAAAATCTTCCTTTAGTACTGATTATTTCACTGAGTTTGTAATTTATTTCAATATGTTATTGATTTTCAGAGAGGTAAGATGCATGTGATTTTATACAGCTTTTGGGTTATCAAGTTTTAGGAAAATTTGTTAAGATACTTGGATACATATCTTTTCATACTTGATATTTAATAGCTCTATATATATTTGAGGTGTGTACCAGACGTGTTCGGGCCTGAAAAAAATTCATGCATTAAGGGTTGTGGTAGCATTTATGGATCCTTTGAAGAATGTATTGAGCATGCCTTGTATCGTTGGCCAGCTTTTGCTAATAAATTCTAGGATGTTATTAAAGAATTGGTTGTTGTCATTCAGTTTTTTGATAACTCGACTTCTTGAATAAAATCATGTGATGTCTTTGGTGTTACCATTGATGGTGTCATAAGTCGATTGAATGCTTTAGCAAGAAAAAGACCTCGTAAAGAAAAAATATTCATGACATAGGATGATGAATTTCATGCTTTAGTTCAAACACCTAAACTAAATACAAACTTTGCTTTACAAAAATTTGTGTTATGGTTTGATTATGAGTTATGAAATATCTACAAAAAAAAAAAAAAGAATAAAAAAAAATCTAGACATGCTATAAATGTGTTGCATATCTCCTAGAGTTCATTATTGTGGTTAGACATGAGAGTGGATGGTAATAACTAGCAGCTGAAGCTTACAATCACATATGTTCTATGTTGACCACTGTTTCCATTTAAGTACCTAAATTTAATAGATTATTGGAATTTTTCAAGGCTACTCTACCAGACGTTTCGTTTGAATATGAAGTATTGATGGATATGTATTTATTTGTTATGGTTAATTCATACTTCCACTTTGTGACTTTTTCCATATGAAAATTTCAAGATGGACTAGTTGAACATCTTGTTCCATATACAACTACAGTGTTAGTCTTATCATGTTTCTGTTGGCATTCCTTAAAATATGATGTCAATCATATTAGTAAACAATCTTTCGGCTCTACACTTGTTTATCTTTTTTAAATGCTCCATGAACTAATTTGATTGTAGATTTTTAAGGTTAACTTGAACTTCCTGCGGTTATGGTTTTACACTTCTTGTAATAGATGATTTTCTAAATTAACATACATCATGGAATGCACTAAAATTATTAATGTTTATAGGATTAATATGACACTAAATAGGACTTAATGGACAAAAAGGATTTATGTAGGTGACCCCACTTAGTGGGATAAAGGTTTTGTTGTTGTTGTATGAGTTTCTCATTATTACTTATAATAATGGATCTAATAAAACACAAAGTATTTATTTTCTTATCAGGAAAAAAAATCGTCGAGAATCTAAAGATTATGAGGTTATTCCAAGTGAAAATTTATGTACTCAATATCGATTATTAATTTTGACTGTTAAGATGAAGAGTTGTAAGATAAATAATACTATGAAACATTGTTATAGAATTAGATTAGAGCACACAAAAGACAAATAAAATTATTTTTATTAGTAAGCTTTATGATTTCAAGATTTGAAATGTTCATGAAGAAACAAATTATATGTGAGATAAAGTAACAATATTATTAAACAAATGACAAAAGATATACTTGTAAAATCAAAAAGAAAAGTTTCTATAATAAAAATAGTTGGTGGTGGAATAATAATGTACAAGAAAAGATAAAATATAAGAAGTTGTGTCATAAATATTGGTTTAAATAAAAATGCATAAAGAACTAGGAAAAATATAAGGTGGTTCATAGGGATTTTAAAAAAATAATTTGTGACACTAAAAATTCTATTTTTAGTGATCTTTCTAATAGATTAGATATTTAAGATGATGAAAAATATATGTATAAACTAGCCAAACAAAGAAAAAAAGTAAAAATTTAATTCATGTAAAGTGTATTAAAGATGAAAATAAAAAAGTGATTTTCTTAGAGGAAGATTTGAACATAGACGAGTGGGCTATTTTGATAAATCATTCAATAATTTTTTTTAAAATACGATTAACCATAGTGATTTTGATATCATTATTAATAATCAATAGTTTATGTTTACCGTTGCATTAGTAAGAAAGAAGTTGAGAGGGCTTTAAAGAAAACCAAGAGTGAAAAATCAGTAGGAACTGATGATATCCCAATTGAAGTGTGGAAATATTTAGGAGACTTGTGAGTTTCTTGGCCTACTAAACTATTTAATATTATTTTAAAAACTAAAAAGATGTTTGAGTAAAGGAAGAGTATTTGATCTCATTTTTAAGAATAAAGGGGATGCACAAGCATGTGTAAATCATAGAGAATTAAGTTGATGTGCTATACTTCAAAATTATGGGAGAGGATAACTGAACATAGGTTAAGACGAGATACAATGATTTCTCATAATCTGTTTGGATTTATATCGAGTAGATCTACTTTGAAAGTCATACATTTATTGAGAGGTTTAATGGAGAAGTAAAGAGAGAATAAGGAGTATCTACATATGATTTTTATTGATTTAGAAAAAGCTTACGATAAGGTTTCAAGAGTAAGTCTTTTAAAGTGTTCTGGAAAAGAAAGGTGTTGATATGATTTATATTCATGCATCAAAGATATATGTACTAGAGTTGTTACTTGTGTTCGAACAGAAGGAGGATTGACCAAGTATTTTCCTATTTTAGTTGGATTACATCAGAGATCGACTTTAAGCCCATATCTTTTTTGCTTTAGTTATGAATGCTCTTACTGGACATTTAAAGGAGGATGTACCTTGGTGTATGTTTTTCACTGATGACTTTCTTCTTGTGGATAAGTGTTGAGAAAGAGTTTAAGAAAAGCTTGAATTATAGAGGTTTACATTGGAGTCTAAAGACCTTCGTTTGGTTAGAACTAAAACTGAATACATGGAATGTAATTTTAGTAGTAGTAGCTCTAGTGGGTGAGTTGTAACTATGGATGATCAAATCATTAAAAGGCGTAAATGTTTAGATATCTCATGTCTATTATTTAAAGTGATAGTGATATAGATGGGGACGTTATTAGTTTAATTCAAGTTGGTTGTTTGAAGTGGATGAATGCATCGAGCCTATTGTGTGATAAAAAAGTACCACTTAGACTAAAAGGAAAATTTTATAAGATAGCGGTGAGACCTGCAATGCTCTACACTGCAGAATGTTGGTTTTTAAAAGAGAAACATAAAACAAAGTTAAATGCTGCTGAGATGAGAACGCTTAGGTGTGTGAGTGTCTCAACACTTAGAGACAAAATGTGAAATGAATATATTCGTGACAGGGTTGGTTTAGCTCAAGTGGCTGACAAGATTAGAGAGAGTCGTCTTAGATGTTTCGGTCACATTAAATGTCGACCATCTGATGATCCGGTTAGGAGAGTAGATGTTTTAGATTCGACTTATGTTAAGAAAGGCTAAGGTAGACCTAAAAAGACTTTGGGCATATTGTATAAAAAATGATATTAATCTATTAGAATTAAGTGAAAATATGACACTCAGTAGAACACAATGGAGAAAAAGGATTCATGTAGCTGACTCCACTTAGTAGGATAAAGGCTTGTTGTATACAATATATAGATGAATCCTAATTTTTATTTTTATCCACTAGATTAAAAATAAAGTATATTTATCAGTATCAACAATCATGTTTTTCACAATTAGGTTTCATCTCTATGCTAATCTAAAGTAGAAATTTTTTTAAGATAAAAATTTATCTAAGTGCATCAAGAAAATTAATTGGTATTTATGCTTGAGATTATTTTTTACCTTAATGTCCGCATTTGATCCATCTAGTGCACTTATAGTTGGGACATTGAAATCCATTTGTTCGTCTACTCGAGTTGTTTGCCCGCTCATCTGTTCTCCTCTGCTCTCAGGTCTCTCTTTTTTTTCTGACTTCGCCTATTCACTCCTTGCAAAGTTTTTCTCTCGCTTGCCTTCACACCTTTTTTGTTCGCTCGAACTCTCCTGCTCATCGCTCGAGTGTACCTGACTAGCTGACTTAAACATTGCTCTAGCATGTATTTTCAATGCCAATTCTGCTTGTGCATTGTCATGTTGGAATTATCATCTATTACAGAGATCCACGAGAGTAGCAGTATGATAAGGATTGAGCTGTCAACTGGAGAATATGAAACAAGCGAGGGAAATCTCATTGAGATGGTTCTAAACTCATGTCAGGGAAGATATGCAAATTTCATTAGCTTGTTAAATTTATAACTTGGTTTGAATTGGAATGTTTGATACTTTTTCATGAGATTGTTGTACCATGTACTTCAAGATCCAGCGTCATAGATTATGTAGAGGTCAAGGATAAGATGGTGCATCATATTGAGGTTCATCGAATTGCAGATCATCTAACCAATGGATGTATTGGTACATGATACATCTAAAATATATAATGTTTCTAGACACATTTTTATACTTATTTTTGAGATATTGCTCTTTAGTAGAAGGTATTTGTGTGTTTTTTTTTTCAAACACAAGTAAAAAAAGGTGAAAATGCTAAAAAGAATGAAAAAAAGATCAAATTTGGAGCAAAAAATGTGAAAATTATACTAAAGTGTTTTGGCGCCTAAGTATCAGATCCGACGCTTAAGCTCCGGTGAAACAGAGAAGGCCACGCCTAAGCGCTAGAGGCCCCGCGCTTAAGCGCCAGAGGCAGTTATGTAACGGTTTACTTCATTTTGCCGAATTTTGAAGGGACATTTGGGGCACTTATTGGCTAAAGAGGGTGGTTATGACCACTTAAAACGAAAATAAGGTTAGAAGACTAGTGAAAGGATACATCCTTTGGAGAATTCATCGAATTTAGACACATTTTTTAAGAGATACCAAGGCAGAAGTTGAAACTTTTAGAAGGGTCCTGAAAGTGTTTCAAAAGCGGGAGTTCTGAGAAGTTTTAGAGGAATGTTTGGAGAGATTTTCAGGCACCACAAATTTACTTTATCCTTTTTGTTTTTAGTTTTATTTTGAGAGTAAGAGTGTTGTAAAAGAGAAGAGATTCAAAGGAACTTCAAGAGTTTGGTGGAGGATTTGAGATAAATTTTTACCTTTTGTTTTTAAACTACTTTTGGTTTTTAATCATACTTCTTGTTGGTTTGACAATGATTTTTATTTTTAAATTAAAGTATGGTTTTGTTTTCTCTATGGATTCTGAGTAGTTTTCTTTATCTTTCTCCTTAAAATGATAAGTAATTAAAATGTTGGATGGAAGTTGTGAAGAGTATTAATTTTTAATGCTGGAAGAAATTGTGATGATTTAATTCTATGTACTTCATTTACTTCTTGATCTGACCCATCTTGATGTTAAAATTTGTTGTGGGAACATGTAAGAACCGGGCTGGTATTGTCTCAGTCAACAATTAGAAAGAATCACATGAGGTCGTATGAATGAGAATGTAATTTATATAATCAAGTGCAAATAAATAGAGAAATAATCTTTGAAGGGTATAGAGTTAGAGGACTTTAAAGTGACAGGTTAAAGCCCCCAACTTGGTTTATTGTTTTAGGTTCTGATATGAGATGTTAGCCCCCAGGTGGAGGGAATTCTAGAGTGAGAGCTAGTATCTTACCTGCCTAGTCGGTCTTCAGAACTATTCAAACTTTAAATTAGCCAATGTTATTATAACATCTCTAGTAAGTGTAAAGAATATTATTGCTCTTATTTGTTACAACACAATTTGCATACTTCCACAATAAAATTTTTATACTTATTACTGATTCATGACAAGGAGAAATATATTTTCATATTTAGTGTTTTTCTTTACAATAACTCAAGTTATATTTAGAAGTTATTACTGTTGTGTCAAAATATCAAAAATACCAAAAAGATTTGAATTTTACATATTGTGATAATATCTATAGTTTAACTTATTGTCTTTTTGAAATAGAAAGTTTGTTGTTCAATAAGACATTGCTAATTTTCTCTATGATTTCGATATTCAGTTCTTAATTAAAAAATTCTATATTATTTGATAACGATATGTATACTTGCGTAGTATCCCAATATATATATATATATATATATATATAAATTAAAAAGTTAAATTCTTATTTTTTCCATAATCAAGTTTTTGGTTTTTTAGCAAAGTAAAGAAACATAAGTGAAAAATATCATCAAAGACATTGTTATATTGTTGCATATAAACAGTAACGGGATCAGTACACACATTAGGTTTCTAATGAAATCAATAGAGGGAAGCCTCTGTGGGAACTAAAGCACAGAGATGGGGAACGAAAGGGTCAATTCAACTAAAAGGAATTTTGGTTTTATATAATGTGTCATTGGCAAGTGGAAAATAGAATAAAGCTCAATAAATGATGAGTTTAGAGGCCTGCAAATTTTGACATCAACTCTAATTCCTGGTGCGTTCAGCCCTTATTCATATGTTTCACCTTATCAGGGAGCAAGATTTAAGTCGCCCTCCGTCGAATCAAAACAATCATGATCTACGTAGATGCTGCCGAACCACATTGTAAGGTGCACAATTTCAAAGCTTAATTTATTTATTTTTTATTAAAGAGCACTAAAAGCCTTCAATTTATTAATAAAATAAAAAAGTACACACATAGGAAAAGGAACCCAACCTAAACCCTATTCAACTCACACAAAAAATAGAAAAAGGTTCCAATTCCAAAAGAAAAAATCAATAAAAAATACAACTCACATCACACCCAAACCTATCTAAAAAACACAATCAAGAAGAAGTACGAATATACAGGGAATCCATCATATCACCCTTGATAAAACAATTAAGAACTTCAGGGAACATATTAGTAAAAATAGCTTTTTGAGTCTTCATCCCTTGCTTTGCAGCCCAATCTACACACTTATTCCCTTCTCGATGAATGAAAAGCCAACGAACCTGAATACCAATTGTCAGAGCAAAAATTCTTTTCAAATGAATCATAAGATTCCAATGATTATCCCTATTCCCGCAACAAAAAGTCCATAAATCAAAAGAATCCATTTCATTTTTTAAAGAATTCCAACCACATTTTAGAGCCAATTCCAATCCCGTACTCACAACCTCTGATTCAGCTTCAATAACACTTAAAGCTAAAATAGGTGCAGAGAACCACATACTAGTCTTACCAGAAGAATCTCTACAAATACCACCAATACCTGCAACAGGAGTCCAACTACCATCCGTATTGATCTTAATATACCCACCAATAGTAACAGTCCAATGAACTAAGATAATATCAGCTTTAGAATTTCTAGGTAAATCAATACTAAATTTAAGTAACATACGCTTTACATTTGAATTACAGGAAGGCTTAAACTTCCCATATTTCAGCATCTTATAGATAAAACCTTTAATATAATAAAAACAGTTAGAGCTAGAGAAAATCTTGCCTTCATGTTTACAAGTATTTCGAGCACTCCAAATAAACCAAAAAACGATAACAGGAACAGACCTGTAAAGCTTCGTTCTATTCTGCTGCCAAACCGCAATCATACCAGCAATGGAAGTGTCAGGAGTACGATTTCCATCATACTCAAAAAAAGTAAAAGCTCTCTCCTATAAATCAGTAATACAGGAACAATTACAGGAAATATGTTCTAAAGTCTCAACATGCTTCTTACAAAAATAACAGATAGAAGGAATTCTTAAACCTCTAAGCTTTAAAATATCATTAGTAGGCAGAATTTTATATAAAAGATGCCACATAAAAAAGGATTGAGTAAGTTTTATTAAGTCATTCGAAGTTTACCGTAAATCCTTGCCTTGGGAGGTATAAAGAGACTTAGAGAAAATCTTAGTAGCAGACCAACTCAAATTACCTTAAGCTTGATCTTATCAGGACCCTGACTAATAGGAATTTTAGCAATACTAGCCAAATTCTCTCTATTAACCAGATTAGCAAGCATATTAGTATTCCAACTGCTGTCATTCCACATTTCCTGCACCTGCAAGTTAATATCAAAAGGGCCCCCGTAGCTTTCATCTAAAGCCCCTAAACCATTCCAGTTATCATACCAAAAACTACACCTACTTTCACCAAGATCCCAACAAATATAAGATTCAGTACAATTAGCCACCTGAAGCATATTTTTCCAAACAAAATAATCCTGTGCTTTACTAGTCAAAGACAAAGGATGCACATCCTTACAATATTTCACATGCATCATTTTAGCCCAGAGAGACATCATTACAAAAATTCAGCCATAATTTCATATAACTGAGATGCATAGTGTCCATAAGAGAACGGAAACCAAGTCCACCCATACTAATAGGGTTGCACATTTTTTTCCATCTCATCAAGTGAATTTTAATATCTTTACCAGCCCACAAAAATTTAGTAAAAATACTCTCCAGTTTCATACAAACATAATGAGGCATCTCCATAAAACATAAAGTAAATAAAGGAATAGAAGTAAGGACACTTTTAAGTAACATCACCTTACCCCCATAGGATAGCAGAAGATTATCTGAAGAAAGAATCCTCTTCCTAATCTTATCAATAATATTCTCAAACAAATGCATTTTACGACGACCTTTATCAAGATTGAAACCCAGATATACCATAGGAAAATCTCCCTTAGCATATCCAGTGAAATCCTGAATCCAATTTTTTTTAGCAACAGTAATATTTTTAGAACAGTAAAAGTTACTCTTACTTGGATTGAAGATAAGCCCAGAAGCCTCTTGAAAGTGCTCCAAACCTTGCCAAAGGCGCTTGATGGTACTTTTATTAGCATTAGTAAGAATAATAAGATCACCAACATAAGCTAAATGATTAATACCATAACCACCTTTATCTTTATATCTCATATTAGGAAATTGATGAAAGAGGTTGTTAAGATACCTGGAAAGATAATCAAAAGCTAGAATAAAAATAAAAGGAGAAATGGGATCCCCTTGTTTAATACCTCTAGTGGGTTTGAAAAACCCACATTTATTACCATTAATAAGAACATAATAAAAATTATTATCCATAATTATTTTAGTAATTTTGCACGAGGCTAAATTAAAACCCTTAGCCTTCAAAACATCCATAATGAACTCCCATCTAATAGTATCATATGCTTTCCTAATATCCAATTTAAAAATTACATTACCACCTCTACCATTTTTATCAATATCAAGAACAAGTTCTTGGGCAATAAGAGCATTATCACCAATAAACCTATCTTTAATAAAGGCAGATTGATTGTCAGAGATCAATTTATTAAGAAAATGTTGCAACCTATTCACCACCACTTTAGAAACGATTTTAGAAACCACAGTGGTAAGGCTAATAGGCAGATAAGCATCCCAAGTAATCCCCTTATTATCTTTAGGAATAAGAATAATATTAGAAGCTTTAAAGTATTTGGGAAGATCGTTTCCTTTAAATAAATTTTGCACAGCGCAAATAAGATCAGCTTTAATAACTTCCCAACAAAATTTATAAAATTCTGTCGAGAAACCATCAAGGCCAGCCGATTTATTACCATCAATGTCATCCAAAGCCTCTTTAATCTCTTTATCTGTAGGAACCATATCTAAGGCCAAATTATGAGCCGAAAACTCATTATTATCAAACAGAGAACTATCAATAGGATCAAGAACAACATTATCACTATTAAAAAGATTAGTAAATAAAGAAATACCATCAGCTTCAATAGTAGTGCTAGTATTAAGAACCATACCACTAGCATTCTTAATTTTACTAATATAATTAGTTAACTTTCGTTGTTTGATAAAAGCATGATAAAAAGCAGTATTACGATCGCAACAACAACAACAAAGCCTTAATCCCAATACGTGGCATCAACTGGATGAATTCTTTTTCTCCATTGCGTCCTATTTAGTGTCATATTTTCATTTAGTTCTTGTAAATTAAGATCATTTTTTATACAATAAGCCCAAGTCTTCCTAGGTCTACCTCTCTCTTTCTTAACATAAGTCAAATCTAAAACATCTACTCTCCTAATCAGATCATCAGATGGTCGACGTTTAATGTGACCAAACCATTTAAGATAACTTTCTCTAATTTTGTTCGTCACAGGAAGCTACACTAACCATATCATGGATATATTCATTTCACATTTTGTCTCTAAGTGTAAAGCCAATCATCCACCTAATCATTCTCATCTCGGCAACACCTTACGTATTATTGTGCTTCTCTTTTAAAGGCCAACATTCAGCGCCATAGAGCATTGCAGGTCTCACCACCGTCTTATAAAATTTTCCTTTCAGTCTAAGCAGTACTTTTCTATCACACAAAAGGCCCGAAGCATTCCTCCATTTCAACCAACCAACTTGAATTCTATTATTAACATCCCCATCTATATCACCATCGCTTTGAACAACAGACGCAAGAAAATTACTCATAACCTTTTGCTTGAAAAAAGCTGCTTCCTCATTAATAGCCGTTACTAATCTTTGTTGAGCCTCCAAGAAACCGGTATGATCAATCCCATCCTCTTGATAATCTTTCTCAACATTTCCGAGATTGTCTTCAGCGGTTAAAACCAAAGAATGAACATTCCCAAAATAATTTCGAAACTTAATTTATATCTCTGCTTGTTTCCATTTTTATTATTTATTTTTTTTGGAAATTTAAGCGAATTTAATCTCAAACACACACACGCCTCATATGCAAAGTCTTGAACTCCAAACCTTTTTGCTAAAACGCTAAGCTCTCAACCAGATAAGGTGGCTTGCATATCTCTACTTGTTTCTAGGTTATTTAGTTGTTCTAGTGTTGTTTGAGTAATAATCTCCATTTTATAGCCTCAAGTACAAAGCTTTCCTGTTTAATGCACTACGTTTTGGAATGTGTGTGATGTTTTAATGTCATGTGAGTGGGTGTAGTGAATTATTTGTGTGATTTGCTTTGCTAAAAATGCTACTTGTCATTCTCCATTTGAAATCGTACAGACTCGTCAATCTGTGTATTCTGTTATTGAATATATAATGATTATATCATGCATTTTGCAGCTATTTGAGAAAAGCGCTGGGTTGGGAACCTCTGAAGGTGGTGGGATTTGAGCTAACTTCGTCCCTGGTGATGGCTTTTATCAGCTGGCAACTTTTCTACGCTTGCCAGAGACAAGTATGATGAACCTTTTCATCTCAAATAAAGCCAATAAATTCTGTTGGGGAAAAGTTGTAATTGTCGGTTGCCATATTTACCAGAAAATTGATTGTTAACTTATTCCCTACCACGTCGCATCATTCACTTTTTAGCTTGAATTTTTACATCTTTCGAGAGCTGAAGAAGAGCAATCGGTTTCCATATTCTTATATCATTGGTGATATATACATTTTTGTCAGGTATGTATGGCTGTTTTCTATGCCTATTCCCATTGCATTAGACTCGAAATTCTAATATTATGATATGGAACTATAGCAACTACATGTACCTTTTCTTGTGCTCATGTAGACTTATGTTATACATGTTGATTTGGAATCCAATTTAACTGATAAATCATATGTAGTGGATTGCTCTTTATATCAACATAAATATATCTCTGGAGTTAGCAATAGAGATAGGGTCTATGAAGAAAAAAAATGTGTATGTCAGTTGTCTATGTATCAATGTATGATAAGTTAAATTGATCTGTAAAGACTTTAGCTCTAATCTCAATTCATATACACTATCAAAGGTTTGACCCTTAAAATATCTTAAAACTTAATTCTTTTATTAAGAATGTCTAGTAAGATTCAATTAATTAATAGCTGTTTGAATGTATCAAGAATGTCTAGTAAGATTCAATTAATTAATAGCTGGTTGAATGTATCTCTTGGGTGTGTGTGTGTGTGTTTGAAGGGGGTGATGGGTCTGTTTGGGGCAGCTGATAATTAAAAATAATTTGCTGATAAGTTTGGTGCGCTAGCTATCAGATTGCAGTTAGAAAGCTGCCGATAAGTGTGGTGTGAAAACGTTATTTCAAGTATTTTGAAAATGCATAAACTGCCAAAATACAGTTTACTCAAACAAACTTAATATGTTTTCAAAACGCTACCGCATCAAATAAGCTGCCACAAATAGGCCCGAAGATGGAGAAACTTCTCGAGTGTCAGATAAATAAACTTAGAAAATAACTCAAAGAATATAAAATGTATTTGCTTCTTAAAAATATCAAGAGAAGACTTCTTCACATAAAGAATATGAAGGGACGGCATGTTAGAATATTATGTTCTAAGATTAAAAAAACCAACATCATTTATGCTAAAAGTATGTATTTTAAAAATTAACTTAATGAAGGGAAAGAATGAATAAATTTTCTAATAATAAGAGATTCATGGACTCTTGAAGTACACATCATATTATTAGTAGATCCATAAACAATAAATTAGTTTCGTAGATGTAGATAAAGAAGGATTGGGATGTAAATTAAAAGTGAACTTATGTGCAGGTGGGTGAGATTATGTTTGTGCTCGCAAGAGAAACTTTATGATATCATATTTAATTTTAAACGCATAGCTAATTACATAGACAATGGATAGAATTTATGGTATAAAATTATGTCCTTTTTTTAAGATTATAAATAAGCACAACTCAAAAAATGATGTTACACTAATCCTCATCATTATTACTAAATAAAGGCAAGGCACTAAATTATAATGAGTAATGGATTATAATTTATCCAACTAAAATGGGAAGGCTCAAGGTAAGGATTAACTTGAAAATTTGCTCTAAAAAGTTTTAGGTGAAAATCAAGTCATATGATACCCTCATTGATCACTAGATGATGGTGGTGGGAGGTCCTTAAGGTAATATTAATGGTTGAAAATGGAGGTGAGTTTTTCTTTTAGTGTCTTCATATGTGACATGGAATTTTTTATTAGAAATGTGAAGGGATTATTGTGTTTAAAGAGAAGGCATGCAAAGGCTAGTCCAACTTGGGCTTGTTTTGGCCGATTAAAAGAACATTTTAGGAAATAAATTTTTAGTTAAATAAATGGCTATAATTTATGGTGTATGGCTACATTATTATTTTAGCTTATGATTTAAAGTAGATGATAAAAATGTGAGATATTTAGAATGATTTGGTGGAAAGAAGTGCGAGCCGACAAATTTGTGCTAATTTTTTAAGAGCTTTTTATAAAAAATAATTTTACGTGATATAAATGGCGTAAATTATAATGAAAGGTTGTTTTATGATATAAAGTATTTGGTAGAGTTTTATTGTGTTTGTAGCCTTGTAGTAGTGTGGTGAATAAGAATAAATAGCTATCTACCTAAGCTTGGTCACAAAAAATAAGGAAAATTTTAAAGTAGGTTTGAAGACTTATGTGATGGATGGTTGCAGTCAAGTATACTTAGGATGTTGATCCCCAAAGTTACTACGAAACAAGCCGTAATTATGTAAGTATAAATGTCACTCAAGTAATATATAAAATTAGAGTTCCTATGTTGATCCCACAAGAAAACTAGTCAATTTTCCTAACTGGAGAAGTTCTTATTTACTAAATCTCTTAATCTAGTTTGAAGTGTTTTTTATTTACAGAAGGTGAAAAGCTTTAGAGTTATTCGGAGGTGATGAAAATCACTCCTCACTCATATTATGTGAATCCTTGAAGTTTTCTTATGAGATCTCCACGTTGTTATTAACAACTAGGGACAAGTCCTCGGTCTATTCTAGGTCATAAGAAGCATTGAAAACTCGTACTATAGTTAAGAGGGTTTAACCATGCAAGGTTTCTTAGAAAACATATAGTTCCTTATTTAGATTGCAATCTCCTACTTGCAATATCTCTAGTCTAATAAGTGATTATGTTAACCAACTTTTTCTTCTAGTCAATGATTAAAAGTCCTAGATCAGTTGGTTAGATTAAAAGTAAATTATGATCAAGACATTAACACATCAACATGAATAATATAAAATCATACAAAAATGTTTGGGGAAATCTCATGGAGGAAACATTCAATTCATTGACAAACCTTAATCACAAAGGCATGAAATATTTATCTACAATGCATGAGAGGAGAACATTAGAAACAACATTGTAATAAGGAAAGACAACATGCTAAGAAGTACAAGAAATCAAACAAGATAATCCTTGCTATGCTTACTCGATCATCCTCGTATAATGCAAGCACTCGACATGATCTCCCTCGAACAACACTCAAGTAAGCTCACTCTATCCAAATCTACAAATTCTCACAAAAATTCCCTCGGAAATTCTTTCTCAAGAAAACAAAAGGAGAAAACCCTAAGGCACATGATACACCAAAATAATATGTTGTTTTAAGTATATAATTTATGTTTGTTTTTTGTGATATTGCACTTAAAGAAGGGTATTTTCACGATTTTTGTTGCAGATATATCAATTTTAGGCATTTGGAGTAAAAGTAGCAAAAAGGATGAAATTTGAAGCCAAAACTGTGAATTTTGGGATTATGGCGCCCGATGCGCCAGAATGGTGACAGAAGGTCATTTGACGTAGAGCTGGTGCCATATGCGCCAGATTTAGCACCTAAAGCGCCAAAACCCAGAACAACGTGGTCTTAAGCAAGTTGGTATCTGAAGTGCCGGAACTGACATCAGATGCCAGGACGAGTTTTTTGCGGATTAAGGCAGTTCAGGTCGAATTTTGCACAAATTTTGAAAAAGAAACTTATTCTAAACACCCCTTGGAGTGATTCAATGCATCTAGACACTTTGGAATATTCTTTTATGAAAAGATAAGTCTCTTGGATCAATGGACATGTCTTTTGAATTTAAAATGGTTGACTTTTGGATAGAATTTAGGATGGAATTTTGAAGTCTTTTTGGAGGGATGCACCCTACAATAAAAAAGATGGAAGTCTAGGGCTTGAAGAGATTTTTCTATGTGGCGTGTAAGGGGGGAGAAAGAGAGAGAAAGTCAAGAGCTTAGAGATTTTTTTCAAGGATTGTAAGAGGAGAAAGAAAGTGAGATTTCTTCTTCATTACACTTCTAAGAGAGAATTGAGAATGCTTGTAAAGAGGGAAAGACTTGAAGAGAACTTCTAAGGATTTGCTTAGGAATAATTATGAGATAAGTTGTGTCTTTTATTTCTGTTGTTTTGTAAACTTATTTTTATATATGAAATTCGTGTTTTGTCGCATCATTCTCATGAATTATGAGTAGTCTTCTTTAACCTTCTCCCTACTTTGAAATATGGTTTTGTGAAAAATTGTTTTTTTTATATGGTTTTAAATGTTAATAATTTGTGATGATTTGAACTTCGATATTCATTTACTTTTCGATCCGGTCAATTGAATGGTTAAAATGTGTTGAGAAACATATGTTCCGAAAGAGCTATGATTTCTATAACATTGAGAGAATCACATTTGATTTCATGAGAGAAGATGTCATTCATGGAGTTAAGTGCAAATAAATAAGAAAATATACTTTATTAGATGTAGAATTAGGGTTTTTAAGGTGACAGATTAAAATATCCAATTTGGTCCAGTTGATTGGAAACTAATGCGAGATTGTTAGCCCTCAGGTGAGAGAGTAGTGGGAGCTTTGGAGTGGCAGTCGGTATCCTACCAGCCTAATCACGAAATTAGGGACCAAACTTTGGATTAGTCATTGTACTTTATGCACTCGGAAGAGGGTAAAGAATATGATTGCTCCTATTTGGCACAAAACAATATATCTATACTTCGTCACAAAAACTTTGTTTAGTTTTTATAAGTTTAATCTTGAAAGTTTAGCAATTAGTTTAATCTTTTATTGCATTTTATTTAGCATTCATTCTTTTATTTTGGATTCAAATTTTTGCACTTCACTTTTGTAATTTAAAATTTTAGTTTACATTATAATATTATGAATTTACTTATAGGCATTTCAGACATCTCTATGGGATCGATATCTAGGACTCCATTAGAGCCCTTCATTACTTGATTGATATGTATGCTTGTGTTATTTTTAAGGAAATTTGACAGTTTAAATATTTTTAAAAGATAAAACTATTTTCACTAAAGTTATTTTGTTATAATTAAATTGCATATTTATTGTTGTATTTGTCATGTGTATTTTGTAATATTGAAAAATATTTTCAAAATTAACACACTAAATCTACCCACATCAAGTTTTTCGCGTCGTTACCGGGAAAGTAATGAAAAGTAGTAGTAAGTTATTTCATAAATTAAATTATTTTTATTTTAGATGAAAAACTAAAAAAAAGTGTGTAGTTTAGTTTGAATATTTTCATATTTTAATGTGTTTGCTTATTTTAATTACTTATTGTGTTTGTTTATGCGTAGTGTAAGATTTGAAGATTTATTGTCTTAAGATTCTGAGTTAGAAAGAACAATTAGGAAAATTTGAAAACAACAAAAAGTGATAGATCATTTTAGCAAAATTACTTGCAATTTGAGTAATGTTGGAAATAAAAATGAACATCATCAGAGATCTTTAAGAGATTATGTTAATCCTACAACAGATGAAATTCATTTGAGTATACAAAACTCTGTTGTAGCTGCCAATTCATTTGAGCTTAAACCTGTTTATTATCCAAATAGTACAAAATAATCAGTTTGGAGGAACACCAACTAAAGATCCTAATTTACACCTTGCTAGTTTTTTAAAATTGTGTGCTACTTTTAAATATTATGGAGTGTTGAATGATGTCGTCGTCTTAGAATTTTTCCTTTTTCATGAATGGATAAAACTATAATGTGGTTAAACTCGTTAGCACTTGGGTCTATCAGAACTTGGAGAGACTTATCTCAAAAATTTTTATCTAAATATTTCTCACCTTAAAAAAATATTAAGCTTAGAAACGATATTACATCTTTTAGTCAGTTTGAAGGGGAGTCAAATTATGAATCTTGGAAAAGATTTAAAAATCTCCTTAGGAAGTGTCAACACCATGCGTTGTCAAATTGGTTAATAATTCAAACTTTTTTATAATGGATTAGTTGGGTCTCTCAGATCGTTAATTGATGTTGTTGCTGGTGGACATTAATGTCAAAACTATTCGATGAAGCATATTCTTTAATTGAAGAGATGACTACTAATAATTTTCAATTGCCCTCTAAAGGGGTAAATCCAAAAAGAGTAGCTAGTATTAATGATTCTGATGCAATATCTATGTTAGTTGCCCAAATAGTTGTTATATCAAAGAAGATAGATAAATATGGAATGAATTATTCTCAGACATCACTTGTGCTTAAGGAAAACTCATTGGGACAATTGATAGAATCTCAATCTTCTTATGAGACCTTAAATGTAATAAATAATCGTTATAATAATCCTTATGTCAAATATTATAATCCTTGCTAGAAGAATCATCCAAATTTTAGTTGGAGTAATAATAACTCTAATGCTGCAAATTTGCAATGGGGAAACAACGTTGTAAACCCATTGAGAAACTCCAACAATCAAGGAAATTCAACTTATAAACCTTATTACCCTCCAGGTTTTAATAATTTGCAAGTAAGGAGAAAAAATTGGCAATGGAAGAATTGATATTACAAATGGGAAGTCACTTACAAAGTCCATGAGCTGCAATTAGAAACATGGAAAATCAATTCAGATGTATTGCTACTACACTTAGCAATAGACATCCATGAACGTTGCCTAGTAATGTTGAAGTAAATCCTAAAGATCAGAACAAAGAGCAAATTAAGGTTATTCAACTGAGAAATGGAAAAGAATTGTAAACCAAAGTTAAAAAAGAAGTGGAAGTTGCAATTGGAAAAGATGAGGTGGAAAATGAAAAATCTGGTGAAGATTTTCATTTTGAGTCAGAATGTTCTATTAAACTAATGAAAATCACAATAGAAAGACCACCACCTTCATTTCCTCAAAGATTGAATCATAAAAATAGAAATAACTAATTTTTAATTTTTTTAGAAATATTACTTATCATTTATTGAAGTCTTGGAAAAAATGTCAAACTATGTGAAGTTCATGAAGGATATACTTAATAAGAAAATGAAGTTTGTAGATAATGAGACTGTTGCACTCAGTGAAGAGTGTAGCGATATAATTCAGAAGAAGCTTCCTAAAAAACTTAAAGATCTTAGAAGTTTTACTATTCCTTGTGCTATTGGCGAATGATTTTTTGGAAAAGCTTTATGTGATTTAGGAGTCAGTATTAATCTTTTGCCTTTATCAATTTTTAAAAGGTTAGGTTTAGGAGATATTTCACCTACAACTGTAATTCTTCAGCTAGTTGATCGTTCGATTACTTATCCTAAAGGAGTTATAGAAGATGTTTTGGTAAAAATTGATAAATTCATCTTTCCTATGAATTTTATTGTATTAGATATAGAGGAAGATAAAGAGGTTACATTTAACATGAGAGTTAGTGATCAAGAGATTACATTTAATATTACAAAATCAAGAGATAACCTGCAAAAGAGCAAGCGATTGAATGCTTCATAATGAATATCAACGAATATTTAAGCCATGAATATTTCAAGAAGACATTCGAAAAAGAATTTGAAAATGAATATTTGGAATATCAAGATGAGGATAAAATTCAAGATGAATCTATGGAAGTGAGTAAAGAAGATTTGAATTATGTTCAAGAAAAATTTGAAATGTTAGACCCTACAAAAAGTATTAAAGAATTGATTTCATATATTAAGAAACCACCTGAACAAGAACTGAAAACACTTCCTACACATTTAAAGTATGCATTCTTAGGAAATTTATCTACATTACATGTTATATTATCCTCAAAATTAACTGATACGCAGGAACAACAGTTGTTAGAAACTTTAAGAAGATATAAGAAAGTTTTTGGATAGACATTAGCTGATATTAAAGGAATCAGTCTTTCAATTTGTATGCATAGAATTTTATTGGAGGATCAACATGAACTAAAATTTGATCCTCAAATGAGATTGAATCCTATGATGAAAGAAATTGTTAAGAAAGAGATTTTAAAATGGTTAGATGCTGGAATAATATATCATATTTCAGGCAGTGCTTGGGTGAGTCTAATTCACTGTGTTCCAATGAAATGATGCGCGACTGTAGTGACAAATGAGAATAATGAATTAATATCAACAAGACAAATCACTGGATGGTGGATTTGCATAGATTATAGAAAATTAAATTCTACCTCTAGGAAAGATCATTTTTCTTTGCCCTTTTTGAACTAGATGTTGGATAGGTTGGCTGGGCATATATATTTTTGTTCTAGATGGATATACCGATTATCATCATATACTTATTGCTCTAGTGAATCAAGAGAAAAAACAATTTACTAGACCTTATAAACCTTTTGCTTTTCGGTGAATGCTCTTTGGATTATGTAACGCACCTGCAACATTTCAAAGATGTATGATGTCAATTTTTAGTGATTTAATTGAAAAAGGGATTGAGGTCTTTATGGACGATTTTTCTGTATTTGGAACTTCATTTGAAATATGTCTAAATCATTTAGAGAAAGTTCTAGAATAATGTGAAAAGACTAATCTTGTATTAAACTGGAAAAAATGTCAATTTAGGGTTGCAGAAGGAATTGTGCTTGGGCATGAAATTTCAGAAAATTGCATGGAAGTAGATTCTGCAAAAATTTAGGTTATATCAAAACTACCTCCACCTACTACTGTAAGAGGAGTTAGGAGCTTTTTAGGACATGCTGGATTTTATAGGCGATATATTAAAGATTTTTCAGAAATTACTAAACTTTTATGCCAACTTTTGGAAAAAGATACAAAATTTGACTTTAACCAAGATTGTCTTAAAGCCTTTGAAAGTTTAAAGGAAAAATTGATCAATGCTTCTATAATTATTTCACCTGATTGAGAAAAAGCTTTTGAATTAATGTGTAATGTTAGTGATTATGCAATTGAATTTATTTTAGGGCAGAGATATGATAAGATTTTTTAAGTCATATACTATGCTAGCAAGACTCTCAATATTACTCAGATTAACTATACCACTACTGAAAGAGAATTATTAGTAATTATTTATGCTTTTGATAAGTTTAGGTCATATCTGATTGGAGTTAAATGTGTTATGCATATTGACCACTCGACTATTAAATATTTAATGCAAAAGAAAGATGTAAAACCAAGATTAATTGATCGGTACTTCTGATGCAAGAGTTTGATTTTGTAGTAATCGATAGGAAAGAGACTGATAATCAAATTGTTGATCATCTATCTAGGCTAGAACAGGAAGAAATACTTGATTCAGAAAAAGAAATTAATGAAACTTTTCCTTATGAGGATGGGAAATACCTTGGTATACTAATATTGTAAATTATATTGTACTGATATTTTATCATATGAACTAACAAAACAACAGGAAAAGAAATTTATCCATGATGCAAAGTTTTATTTTTGGGATGACTCATATTTGTATAAAAAATGCAAAGATTTAGTAATGAGACGACGTGTGTCTCACAAAAAAATTTAAGAAATTATCCAAAAATGTCATGATTCTGAATTTGGATGTCATTTTGGGAATCATATAATTGTTCATAAAATTTTGGAATCTGAATTTTATTGGCCTACTCTATTTAGATATGTTAATATATATATAAAAACATGTGATCAATGTCAAAGAGTATGTAATATTTCAAAAAGAAATGAAATGTCTCTAAATTTTAATTTGGAAATTGAAATTTTTGATGCATGGGGATTGAATTTTATGGGACCATTTATACCTTCATTCGAAAATGTGTATATATTGATTGCAGTAGATTATGTTTCAAAATAGATTGAAGCAATTGTTTTACCTCGATGTAATGCTCGGAGTGTTTTAAAATTTTTAATTAAAAAAATTTTTATGCAACAATCGCAAGATTGGTGGAAACATATAATATAATGCATAAAATTTTTACTGCTTATTATTCCCAGACTAATGGTTTGGCAGAAGTATCTAATCGTGAAATTAAAAGAATTTTAGAAAAAAGTGTGAATCCTAATAAAATGAATTAGTCTGCTAGATTAGATATTGCATTATGAGCATACACGACAGCTTATAAGACACATGTAGGAATATCTTCATATAGATTAATTTTTGGGAAAACTTGTCACTTACCAGTAGAATTGGAGCATAAAGTTTATTGGGCTATTAAGGAATTCAATTTAAAAGATGCCGACGAGAAAAGATAATTGCAATTGAATGGGTTTGAAAAAGTTAGGAATGAATCTTATGATAATGCTAGAGTTTATAAGGAAATGATGAAAGAATGACATGATTGGAAGATAATAAAAAAGAAATTTGAGCCTGGACAAGAAGTTTTATTATACAATACAAGATTGAAATTATTTCCTAGAAAACTGAAGTATATGTGGAAAGGGTCGTTCAGAATTGTAGAAGTCTATCCCTGTAAAGTTGTTAATATTAAAGATCCCAAGACTGGAAGGATCTTTAAAGTGAATGGGCACAGATTGAAACCATACTTTAATGGTCAAAGACCAGTTTTTAAAGAGATTGTAATGTTAGGTCACCCAGAATAAAGACTGGGAATGTCAGGCTGATGACATTAAACCAAGTGCTTTGTGGGAGCCAACCCATATTTATTATTATTTATTTTTGCTTTTATGATTTTGTTTGAAATTTTATATTTATATTTGTATCTTTATAGATTCCATGTATTTGAGAACATTTAACATTAAGAAAATATTTAAAAACTTCTTTATATACCTAAATGTATGGAAGAATTGAGAATTTATTATATCGAAATTGAAATAGCAATTTTTTTGGAACTGGCGCAAGATGCGTCAGATTGGCGCATGAAATGCCATATTTCATAGGGGTGGCACATGATGCACCAGATTTGGCGTCTGAAGCGCCACGACGATGAAAATGACTTAAAACTTTTCAAAAGGCAGTTTTTGGCAGGCTCTTCTCTTTATAACTCCCAAAAACTGATTCCAAAGTCCATTTTAGGGGGAAAACGAGGGAAGAGTCACTAGTTTTCAATTCTTTTGGCTTCCTATACTAAAAAATTTGCTAGATTTAGAATTTTCAAGCAGAGAAAGTTGTTGTCAAGTAGAGGCTAATCAAAGAAAGGGGAGCAGTGTCTTGGCGCCTAGAAAACCCAATGCCCAAAAATTCATCCCAAGAAAGCAAAATGTAGGCCTCACAACTGTAGCACCTAAGCATCGATTACCAGTTCCTAGGTGCTAAAGATCAAAGCCTAGGCGCTAGTTCATGTGGTTTGGTGCTTTTCATGATTTAGATGCGACTCTTCTCTTAGAAATGCATATATAGGCTTCAGACAATGGAGAGGGGGTTTTCTTGGTCCGTTTGAAGCATGGAAATTTGTGGAGAAGAGTAAGAAAGATCCTCATCTTGCTTTTGAGTGAATGAAGAAGAGTGGTTGAGAGATTAAAAGTGTGTAAGAGTGCTTGTATCTTCATCATTCTACTTGGAATTGAAAAAAGATAAGTATTTAATGTTATTTGTTGCTTTTCAATTGGATTAATCTACCAAACGCTTTGTGTATGATTCCTTCTTTTAATAAAATATTTGTATTGATGAGTACTAACATACACAGCGAGTCAATTTTTATTTCTTCTTTGTTGTAGAAGTGTAGGAATGTTTGGTTTGCATTATTGTTGTGATTCAAGGTGAAACTTTCAAATAGTTTTGGGTTAACTTTGAATTCTTTATTACTTTTAATATGGCTAGTTAAAACATTAAAGAGTATCATGAGCTTAGAAATTTGGAAGAGATCTTAGTGGAACAATAAAGTTAACTACATGAAGCCTTTGGAACGGGGATATTGCTTATGAATTTGTGCAAACTAAACAGGGAGCTTTTAAGGCTTTTTACTGGATTTAGAGGACTAAATTAGTGCAATAACTAAACTTAATTAGACTACTGAAAGGGGATAAGGAAGATTGTTCTCTCGATTAACACTTTTAGTAGAATCATTATACTAAGCCTTCATTCCTACATAACCACTTTAAAGGAGACTATCTTAACACTTGAAACACTAAATCCTCTCTTCCTTGCATAGATAGCATAGGTTTTGATTACCTTTGAAAATTAGGATAGACACTTTTACTCAAAAACTCAATCACAAAATTTCAAGCTAGGTTCTTAATCAGTATAAAAGAACTGTTCTTACATTGAAATTTGGCTCGTTCCTTGTGGGATTGATACATGGAACTCAATTTTGTATAGTACTTATACGACATGTATACTTACGTAAGTTAATGGTGTTTTATGCACTTAGTTCACATCAAGTTTTTAGCTCCATTGCCCGGGAATGATTTTAAACTCCCAAGTTAGGAAAATTTTAGTTGAACCATTAGGGTTAGACTTGAAAATTGAAGTATTACACTGTCCTTTGCATATTAGTTTTCGTTTCTTGTACTTTTTCAAAAATCTAAAAACATCATTTTGTTTGTTACATGTTTTACTGTTCATTCATGAATTGTGTCAATTGGCTTCTACATTTTGTGAAAATTTTTGTGATTAGTTACTTTTTCATCTTTGCATGTTTATTTACTTCTCTGGCTTTAAGTTGATTGTGTGTATGATTTTTTCAAAAGTGGTTTAGGAGCACATCATTAGTGACATATTAGTGTATGTGTAGGATTGGACCATCGAACCTGGAACCATACAACCCTGAATTAGAAAAAAAAATAGTTAAAAAAAATTAAAAATACTAAAAAAAGACTAAGAAAGATGACACATATACCCTAGGATGAAAATAATGCTCACACACCCAAAGAAATGCTTAAAACAGTTAGAAATTTACAAACTCTATGGTAGGTGAAATTCATTTAAGTATCAATACCTCTGTCATAGAAGCCAACTCATTCAAAATTAAATATTTCATCATTTAGATGATTTAAAATAACCAATTTGGGGTGATACCCACATAAGATTGTAATCTCCATTTAGAGAGTCATCTAGAATTATCCATCACATTTTATTATAATGATGTCTCCAACAATGCTATTAGGCTAATGATTTTTTCCATTATGGTTAAATTCCTTAGCTCTTGGGTCTATCACTACCTGGAATAAACTGGCCTGGAAATTCTTAACGAAATACTTCTTACCATCCAAAAAAAAACTTAGGAGCAACAATTCCTCTTTTAGCCAATTTAATGGAGAACTCTATATGAAGGGTGGGAAAGATTTAAGGAACTCCTTAGGAAGTGTCCCTACCATCATTACCTGACTAGTTAATAATTCAAAGTTTCTATAACATGTTTGTAGGATCCTATAAGTCTATCATAGATGTTGCAACAGGAAGATCTCTTATTACAAACTTTATGATAAGGCCTACACATTGATTGAGGAAATGACAACTCAATAAATTACAATGATCATCAGATAGAGTGAACCTTAAGAAGATAGCTAGTGTTCATGAAACATACTAATTATTTATTTTGACATCTTAAGTGAAGGTTATCTCTAAGAAGCTAGATCACCTAAAATTTACTGCATCATCACGATCATCAGTCATAGAGAAAAATGCATATGGATAATTGGTAGATCCTAGAATCGTGCCTATAGAATCCATGAACACAATAAATAATAGGTTCAATAATCCCTACTCTAATTCATACAACCAGGCTGGAAGAATCACTCTAATTTTAATTGGAATGATAGTAACCCAGATGTAGGAACGTAGCAATAGAGGAATAATCAATCTAATCTAGTAGGAAATTAGTTTGATCAATATAGCAACAACCTCAGTCAGACTTACCCAGTTGAATTCAATTCAAACCCACAGTATAAGGAGAAGAAATTGTCTTTAAAGGAAGTAATAGTAAACCTTCAAAATCAAATTTAAATTCATGTTGTAACCATAAAGAGTATTGAAACACAAATTGGGCAAATTGCAAACTTAATTTAATGAGTCAAAGAACCTAAGGGATGTTACCAAGCAACACAGAGTTAAATCCAAAGGAACAAAATGTGGAGCACTATAATGTTATAGAACTTTGGAGTGGGAAGGTACTTAAGGAGCCTAAAGTGGAAAAAGCTAGAACCAAGGAGACTGACTCTGAGCATGTTAGATCTATAAGAAAACTTAACCCCAACTTAGAAAAGATACATTCACCATCTAGGATAAAACAAGAAAGACCACCACCAACTTTTTTCTTAAAAGTTGATTAAATAGAATTAGACTAGCAATTCTCAAAATCTTAGATATGTTCAAGAAGCTCACAAATGACATTTCATTTGCTAATGCACTGGAGCAAATGCCCAAATACATAAGATTTATGAAGGAGTTTTTGTACAAGAAATGTAAATTTTCAAAATTAAAAACTGCAGCTTGTTCTGCATAGGCATACGCTGATGTTTGTTGGTCATTTTGTTTGCTCTTTTTTATGCATATGTGTGTAGGAAAATTTCGGGGGGATAATTTTGGGCACCTACTTTTTATGTGAGATTTTTTCTAATAGTATTGCATATGTTTTGATGCAAAATTAAATTTTATATGACAGATAAGTTAGCAGCATCTATTGTTATTCTATCAACCAGTAGAATTTATGGAATGAAATATAAATGAGTATTATTCATCTGTTCCTTTAAATATTTTTTGTATAATTGTTCTACATATGCATACACAGATGTTAATTGGTCGATTTGTTTGCTCTTGCATCCACTTCAATGTAGAGCAACATTTTGGGAAGGGGGTGTAGGGATAGATGAGAATCTTTTATAAATAGAATTGCATATGTTTTGTTGCAAAGCTAAAGTTTTGCATGATAGATAAATTAGCAGCATCTATACCTATCTTAGTTAACCAATAGAAGTTATGGAATAAAATATATCTGGGCATTGTTCATCTGTTTCTTTAAGAATTTATTTTTTTCCTAATAAATGAAAGACTTTTATAAATAAAATTGTATATACTTAGATGCAAAGTTGAAGTTTACATGATAGATAAGTTAGTAATATTTATACCTATCTTGATCAACCAATAAAAGCAATGGAATGAAACATATATGATCATTGTTCATCTATTTCTTTTAAAATTTTTTGTGTATTTGTTCTGCATATGCAGCACTGATGTTATTTGGTTGATTTGCTTATTTTTTACTCCTCTTCAGTGTAGAGTAACATTGTGAGGACAGAATTGAGCATTGCTTCCTTTTTTTTTATTATTTGAGAGACTTTTATAAATAAAATTTCATGTGCTTTGATGCAAATTTAAAGTTCACATGATAGGTAAGTTAGCAGCGTATTACCTATACTAATCTACCAATAGAAGCTATAGAATGAAATATATATGGGTATTGTTAATTTGTTTAATTAAGATTTTTTTTATTTACTTATTTTGCATAGATATATGAACAATGTTTTACATTATCTTTAAGAAATTTTGTTGGTCGATTTGCTTGCTCTTACCTCCTCTTTAGTATAGAATAATATTTGGGGGGGGGGAGGCTGTTGAGTATTGCTTTTATTTTTTTTATACGAGACATTATTATCAAAGAAATTACATATATTTTGATGTAAAGATTTACGATCTCTCTAATAGCTGAGTTAGCAGCATCTATTTCTATAATGATTAACTAATAAATGCTATAGAATGAAATATAAATGAGCATTGTTCATCTATTTATTTAAGAGTTTTTGGTGTACTTATTCCACATTGACATATGAACATTTTTTTATAGTTTATCTGATAAATTTTATTGATCGATTTGCTTGCTCACTTCCCTTCTCTTCAGTGTAGAATAATATTTTGGGGGCAGACCGTTGAGCACTGCTTTTATTTATATGAGACATCTTTACAAATTGAATAGAATTGGTCATGTTTTGAAGCAAAGTTGAAGTTTACAAAATAGATAAGTTATCAACATCTATTCTTATTCTGATCAATTAGTAGAAGTTATGGAATGAAATATATATGAGCATTTTACATAAGTTCTTTCAGTATTTTTTGTAAACTTGTTCGACATATGCATGCACTGAGGTTATATGTTAGATAAGATATCAATTGGGGTAGGTAATGCAATTTTTACTTAGAGCGGTGATGAAAAATAACTATCAAAGGGCTCAACCGGTCATCATTTGTCAATTTTAAATTGATAAGGAAGTTTTCCCATGGATACTACCTATTGCTAGAGAGCATGTTCAAGTGTTTATTTGAATTGGGAAAATGGTGATTATGGATGGAGACTACTTCTGTTAAGAGATTTCAGTGAGCTATAATTATTCGCTAGAGGACCCGATTTGGCTAGGGTGAAAGAAACAAAAAAAATTGGTTATTGGTAACTTATATCGCATGTAACCTTCAAGTTTGCATAAGAACATATGCATATGCAAGAGCAAGCAAATCGACTAATAAACATCAATGTATGCATATGCATAAGTACACAAAAAATTTTGAAAGAAACAGATGAACAATACTCATATATATTTCATTCCATAAATTATATGTATTGATCAAGATAAGTATAGATATTGTAAACTTATTTATCATGTAAACTTCAACTTTACATTAAAACATTTGCAATTCCATTTATAAAAGTAACTTGTAAGAAAATTTGTTTCTTGAATCGACCAACTCAACAATTTTCCCCTAAATGTTATTCTACATTGCAAAGGAGGCAAAAGCAAGCAAATCGACGAATAAAATTTCTTAGAAAAACTGTAAAACAATGCTCATATATCTATCCATGTTGAGATATGTTAAGGGTGAAAGATACTACTAACTTATCAGACAACATTCTCGAAATTTAAATGCTTTATTACTTCGGATGATATATGTTTATGATGATGCTTTCGGAGTTCGATTTGGTGTTAAATTTCACATCTCTTTTGAAATTTTTACTATAGCAATGATGGGAAAAAAAACCAAGACAAAAAGCTCAACCGATTATGAATTGTGAATTTGAAATAAAAAATGATGTTAATTTGACAAGAATATTGCTTGGTCTTTATGCCAAGAAAGCATAGTTGGTGATCCTAGATGGAGGCATTTTTTTATATCAATGCTTTGATTGTAAGCTCTACTTTTAAATTTTTTTTGCAAATTTTTGTTTTCTCTTATTTTATTAGTATTTTACATGCCAAATAATGTTGATTTATTTCTCTTTTTACTTAGATAACATATGGGTAAACAAAAAGAAGGTGGGGCATCTGCTTTTTGGGATATGGTTATGCTTGAGGGAGGTAGAAAAGGGTAATAGACCAACTAGACATTTCAATAAAAAAGGTTGGCAAAATATAACAGAACACTTTTAAGAAACAACCGGTAAACTGTATAACAAAGCTCAGTGAAAAAACAAAAAGGAACAACTTAAGAAGGATTGGAAGTTGTGGAAGGAGCAAAAGGGAGTGGCTACTTGTTTAGGATGGGACCCTATTAGGAAAATAGTTGATGCACTTGAATGGTGGCAAGAGAAATTTTCAATAAGTAGAAAATCTTACATTTAATATTACTTACTTTAAAATTTTGTTTCTTAGAAATCAAGTTCATCATTATCTTTTTTTTTTACCGACAAACTTTAATTCTAATTTTATGACTATTTATAATTTTTTTTAATTTCTGGAATGTTATAATTGCTTATTTTTTGTTAATTAGAGCAACACTATATTATAATAATAATATGAAATATGAGCTCAAAATCATCAGATACTTTGAAAGTTTCGCTCTGTTATTGTGGTGATAGGTGTGTTCAGTACCAGTCCAGAAGGGAAGGTGAATACAGGAGAAGAATTTATTCTTGTCCCAAAAACAGGACTCCTGCATATTACGAGTTCTTCCATTCAGTTGATCACACTGGTGATTTCCCTTCAGGTCGTGATCAGTTGAGGAAAGAAGCAATCATAGAGAGGAGATTGTCCCGAAGATTTAATCATCAGGACTTCAAAGCAAACATCATTCTATGTGATGTTTGCTGATTAATGTTCTTGTCATCATTGTTATAGTCATTTGGTTCAAAAAACTTTCCTTTTTTTATGAATTAGAGTATTTCGTACTGGAGACAATTTTTTTGGTAGTATGATCTTTTTCTGTTATTTCATTTTGACTATTCTTAAAACTACACTTATTTAAATATATTACATATATAAAGGCAAACTAGTATTTCTCATTAGAAACAGCAACAACACAGTAGATCTCCGAAAAAAGCTCTTGCTTCTTCATCAACAGCTTTCTAATAGCTCCTAAAAAGTTGTTTCTCCGAGAAGCAGCTTTCTGACAGCTCCTGAAAAGTTGTTTCTTTGAGAAGCAGCTTTACAACAGCTTCTTGAAAAAGCAACAGTCACCCCAAATGCACCCTAATGCTAGGAGACTTTAAGCTTACCAATGTTACCCTTCAATTAGCTAACTAATCTTTAACTTTTACAAGAGGGTTATAGAAAATATCCTAGTAAAAGTAGAAAAATTCATCTTCCCTATTAATTTCATTATTTTGGATATGAAGGAAGGAGAAATTAATTATTTTTGGATGAACTAGTGGAGCAAACATGGACTTACAAAAAGAAGACTTAACTATTATAGTACAAAATGAAGAATGGATTTTTCAGATACATGATCTTCTAACACCCCCCCCCCCCCCCCAACCACTTATATCCATATTGAATGTTTGAGAATATAAATGGAAAGGTTGCAAGAGATTTTAAATAAGAATTTAGAAAAGAATTAAACTTTAAAAAGAGAAATATATGTGATCAAAATAAAATCAGTTAGAAGAATCTCCAGGACATTTTAAACAACTCATGATAAATCGAGGATTAATAAACTGGATATATGATCCTGAAAAAAAAAATCTTGAAGGAGTTAGATCTGAAATTGTTTGGCTAAGGACATAAAATCAAGCACTATTTTGGAGGCACCCTAAGTGTTATCTTGTTGTGTGATTGCATGATTGGTTGTTTTATTATACTGTGTATAATTTGATTTGACTGAAGACGTTAAACTAAGCGCTTATGGGGAGGCAACCCAAAATATTTCCTTTGTTTATTTTGGTGAGTTTTTTAATGCATTGCTTGTTAAAATCCCTAAAATTACTTACATCTTACACAATGTTAGCTTTCATGGTATTTGACTTGTTTATGCATTAGAGCTTGTCTATGTGATCTGTATGTTTGGATTTAATTATTATTGATGCTTTACCCTCTTGTTCTTGATATAGCATTTATTTGTGTTGTTTTCTTTAGTGATATACTTCATTTTTTTTTCATACTTGTTTACTTATTGTCTAGTTATCATATGCCCTTAAAGTATCTAGAAATCTAAATTTGGAATTCCATAGAAATAGCAGCGGTAGTACTAGTTAAAAGATAAGCACCAACTAATGAATGGAATATATATATATATATATATATATATATATATATATATATATATATATATATATATATATATATATATATATATATATATATATATA
>NEWO01001275.1:32502-49138 GCA_003013225.1 Phalaenopsis aphrodite | reverse complement strand
TATATATATATATATATATATATATATATATATATATATATATATATATATATATATATATATATATATTTGTATGTATGTATGTATGTATATGTCAGAGTATTAATTTCTAGAAGAATTAGAAAATATGAGTTAATCCCTAACTAGTAAACACTTATCTATAAAACTAGTTCAATATTAATTATATATAAAATTGATAATTCAATACTATAAAATTAGTTGTTACTAAATTAAGATTTTTATTTACAGTTTCTTGACCTACAAATATTTTGATTTAAATTTTGGTAGTAAGAAAATTTTAATTTGCAAAGAGGGTTTGGATTCAAAAATTTTATCAGAACTAAACTACATATAATAATCCCCAGTAAATATCGAAATGAATATATAAAAAAGAAAAAGAAAATAAGGAAGAAGAAAATAAATTTTCTATATAGAAAGGTTCATATTGAAAAGAAAAAAAAAATCTGGAACCTTTGGGGGAAGGCTTGAGGTGAAGCTCTAAATAAAATTGGTGTTAGTTCCTTTTCTTTATTATTCATAGAAATGAAAATTGGAACAAGATGATATAATTGAAAAGCTAACTACATTTTATGGTTGGTTTCAACTTTATATTAGTTAAGCTTCATATGAGTGCCTTAAAATGTGTGTATAGATTTGTATCATTATTTGGAGGTCAGGACGCTAAGGATAAACTTTGAAGGTTCAATCTGAACGAAATTACATGTCCACATTTTCTTTTTACCTTCTCTAATTAATTAAGAGGCATTAAATCTTTAACCACATCTCATCACTACATTTTTATAATATTTGAATTTTAGATTTTTGAAATTACTCGAGAATAAGTAATATTTAAATTTGAGGGATTTTGATGTGCATAAGAAATATACTGGTTTATGTTTTATTTTAATATGTTTTACATTAATTTTACATGCTCTTGGAAGGTATTCGTCTTGTCTTGCAGGATTCAATAAGAGTCATTGGAGCTAAAAAAACACAAAAAATAGCTAAGTGAGGGAGCAGCCCCTAGGTGATCGCAGACAAGAGCCTAAGTGCCTATGCCTTAACACCTGAAAGCAGCGCCTAGGCGCCCGAAAGAACCAGTACCTAGAAATTCATCCCAAAAAGGACGAAAGTAGACGCCACGAAAACTGTGCCTAGTTGCCACAAACCAGCATCTAGGCGTTAATTAACCCGATGTGGTGGTTTTGGTGGTTTAGAACCGACTCTTCACCTAAAAATACTTAAATAGTCTTTAATAGAGAGGGAGCCTATTTGGTCCTTTTGAAGTGTGGAGAACTTGTGGAGAAGACTAAGAAAAATCTTCATCTTGCTTTTGAGTGAAGTAAGAAGAGTGTTTGGGAGGTTGAGAGGGTTTAAGAGTTCTTGTATTTTTAACATCCTACCTGGAATAGGTAAGAGATAAGTATTCAAAGTTAATTGTTGGTTTTCAATTGGAGTAATATGTCAAACTCTTTGTGTTTTTATCTATTCTTTTATAGCATGCATAGTGAGTAGATTTTCATTTTTTCTTTGTTGTGAGAGTGTAAGAATGATTGGTTTGCATTGTTGTTGTGATTCATGGTGAAAATTTTAAATATTGTTGTCTTAACTTTGAATTCTTCATTTATTTTTAACTTAACTAGTTAAAATGTTAAAACATATCGTGAGCTTTGAAATTTGAAAGAGTTATTAATGGAACGATAAAGTTAACCACACAAATGCATTAGAATAGGGATATTACCTTTGAATTTGTACAAAACTAGATAGGGAGCTTTGAAAGTTTTGGGCTTTTCACTAAATTTAGGTTTAAATTAGTGCAATATCCAAATTCCTTACACTACTGAAAGGAGATAAGGAAGATTTATCTCCTATTTGACACTTTCAAAATCTTTATGTTAAGCCTTCATTCCTACATAACCGCTTCAAAGGAGACTTAGTTAACACTTGAAGCATTGAATCCTCTCTTCCTTGTGTAGATAGCATAGGTTTGATTACTTTTGAAAATTGGGATAGACACTTTTATTCAAAAACTGAAATCACAAAATTTCAAATGAGATTTTTAAGCATTAGGTTAAAACTTTTCTTACCTTACAATTTAGCTTGTTCCCTGTTGGACCGATACATGGAACTCAATTTCGTATATTATTTATACGACACATACTTACCTAAGTCGCTAGTGTTTCACCACATTTATTTCGTATCATGGACTAGTGCTGGAACTTCCTTAATAATACAGCCTTCCAAGGTCTTCTTGCTGCTTGTCATAAAGAACCTCTATAAATTAGCCAACTGACTAATCCACACTTAAACAATGAGGATAACAAAAACACCAATCATGCCCTATTTAAAGAAGGCTATGGACACGAAAATCTAAGAAATTCAATTATTAAAGTGTTGAATATGAAAATAAATAAATCTACTTTTGTTTTAGAGTCTTTTGTTATTATCGTAACACGACTCAAAAAATATGAGAATCAGAAAACTAAATATGTATGTCAGATGTGCATCAACACGAATTTTGAGAAAATTCATTTGAGTATATTCAACAGGCTACAAGACAAAAGTATGGTTCTGGAAAGAGCAGGAATCACGCCAGCAGAAGACCAAAGGAACCCTACATCTCCCTCAGAATAAGATTCAGAGAAATCGGAAAAAATCATCTGAGTCAAAGATTAAGGCCTATCTAACTGAGCGAATGAACTAGTCCAACTCTCGTTCAAATATCAACAAATGCCTTGTGAGAGCCCCCAAGACTTTTTAGAAGGCTCAAAGTTTTCATCACAGAACATTCATCAAGCCTTCCAGACGAAACTCTTGTCGCAAGGGGGTAGGATATCTATCAGATTATGGTGATTCATCATCTGCTTCACAGTCTAGTCTTACCCTAGCAACATGAGTTTGCTAGTCGAGATGACCGAAGGAACACCATGACAGATCGATAGCCCTAACACAACTAAGTCTTGAATGTGCCTAGTCGACCCAAGCATTACAAGTACTTGTCGACCGAACAATAGGATTATCAAACTATAGGCTCCTTTATTTTGTATATGCTAAAAATGTCGTGTAATGCCTCAATAAAAGCAGAGGTAACCATGTAGTTCTTCACTTTATACCCACTTACCTATAAATAGAAGGGTCTTTTCTACAGTAAAGGAATAATCAATCATCTTTAATGAATCAAATTCTTAATGTGCACTCTCCCTCTCTCTCTCTCTTATTTTACTCTCTATTCTTTGAGTTTGATTCACATGACAAATTTAGATTCAACAAAATCAAATAATTTTAATCTTATTCTAGAAATTTCTAACAAAGTAAGTGTTCTCCATATTATAAACTTTGCAAATTCAATTTAAAAAAAGACAAGAAACCCAATTTGTAGCAATTTTTTACTGTCAGTATTCCCTTGTTCTTAAAAATGCATACATACTGGCAAATTCCTTCACATGGATTGCTCTTTTGCACACGTGCTTACTTATGTTATTAATCCATAAAAGAATACAAAGAGATACTTCCTCCTTGCAGTTCATATTATTGCATGCTATCCTTGTGTTGAGAGGATTGATAGAATTTTCAAAATGCTAGCAAGGCAATTGATATGTTAGTAGAAAACATTCTTTTTGGTATTCATAAAAAATGCAAGAGATAGATGTCTAAAATTGCTGCTCCATGCAATGATTTGAAGCTACACTTAGTATCTGCCTTTGCCTACCATTCAGGACTGGTTTATCTTCCAGTTTGCCAAGCAATGAGTTGAAGCTACACTAGAGATAGAATCCCTTCTTCCAGTTTGCCAATCACATTCTCCCTAGTTACCCTGCTTTGGTTTCTTTTAGATCAACCTGCTCATAATATTGGTTTATAACCCTTGTATTTTGATGTAAGGGTTTTATTTTATTTTGAGTAATAATATTGGTTGAGCGAGTCCTCAACTGTTCTCAGATTAACTGGTGTGTGCTCTCAAATGCATGCAACCCTAAACCTGCTGTTCCCATATTATCAATGGCTGTTACACGCAACATCTTTTTGCGGTCCTGCTGCAGAACAAGGTCTTGCTGGTTACCTGCAATTTTCACTTCCTCTGATGGTTCCCCCATTAGCTTTTAAATCTCTATGACCTATATTTTTCCATTTTGCTTCAACTGTTATATTTCTCCATTCTCTCCCAAAATCTACTCTTATATATTAATGTAAAGACTTCATTTTTTTATGAATAATAATATTGGTTGAACAAATTACACCAAGAATTTGGTGTTCTCATATTGGTTGAATATGTGCCCTTAGATGCATGCAAAGTTTAACCTGTTATTCTGGTTTTTTCAATGGTTCACTCGCAAACTCATCTTTGAGATCCTCCTTTAAAACGAGGCCTTGCTGGTTGCCTGCAAAATTTCAGTCTCTTGACGGTTCCATTATTAGCATTACTTTAGTTGCACGCATTTTAAATCTGTGAGTGATAATTTCCGTTTTTTGTCCTATTATGTTGCTTATGAAATTATATTTCTCTCAACAAAATTTGCTTTTTGAGTTGTAACTCTTCTTGTATGTTAATGCCAGGCTTTATTTTATATTAATTGATACCACCCGTGCACCTGATGCTCACATTGGATGAATGAATGCAGCCCTGAACCTGTTGTTATATTATTCTCAATAGTTCACTCAATAACTGTTTTTGGTCCTGCAGCAGATCAAAGTCTTGCCTTTTGCCTCAAGATTGTCCACTATTACCATTATTTTAGTTGCACAGATTTTAAATCTCTGCCCCTGAAAATCTTCTTTTCTTTTTTTTTTGCATCTTCTGCTATTATATTTTTCTCCTCTCTCTACAAATTCTGTCTTTTGGATTATAACTCTTCTAGTAAGTTAATGCAAAGACTTTATTTTCTCTTGATAAATGATATATAAAAGATGCATGAGCAAACTACAAGTAAAAGGAGTTAGCAATGGAAAAATATATTAGATGTCATCAAGATCCTCACTACTTCGCTTTGAGAAGGTAAAGGTCTGACTCACAGGATGCTTTTCAATATCTTAAATTGGATAAGTTAATTCAAATGATACATCTTTCTAGTTCACACACATGCAAAGCAACATTATAAAACAGAGCATGCAATCGATGGATACCCGGGAGGGATACATATGAAACTTCATATGTGAACAGTTGGTGGGAATTATTATTCAGTAGTCATTTAAGTAACAAATTGCTCCTACAACAGATTTATTTCTATTTATATGTTCTTGGTCATTTAAACTTAAAATTATTAAAAAAATAGAAATGCAAGTCTGCAATACCAAGATAAAGCACATTTATTTATTGATAAAAACTTCAATTTAATGAAGAATATGACATAGATTATGAGAACAGAACAAAAACTAAATAGAAAGATGAACATTGAAATTGGAATTAAGAAGGCAACAACAACATAAACTAATCAGGATAACTTCATTAGAAAAAAGCACTCTGATGATCAAGCTGGGATAAGCATTATACATTAGCAAAAAAATATATGCTGGAAACAAAAGTAAAAGAAGAGCTGGCTGCAGCTGGATAATCTAACGAACTGAAACAGCAGATAAAATGGGCACAAAAAAATGATGAAACAGACAAATATAAACTAAACATATCATAACCATCTTTATCACTACAGAATCAGATAAATAATTCTTTTCACACAAATAAATAATGAATGCTTCTAGGATGATGGGCTTGACATTTACACAAAATGTGATATGAATCTATCTATGAATGGATTGGTTTAGCTCCAGTGGCAAACAAAATTACAAAGTCGTCTTAGAAGATTTGGTCACAATAAATGTCAACCATATGATCCGGTTAGGAGAATCAATAGTTAAGATTCGAAAAATAATCTTAATCCATTAGAATTAAATGAAAATTTGACACTTAATAGGACAGAATGGAGAAAAAGGATTCCTGTAGCCAACTCCACTTAGTGGATAAATGCTTGCTTTTGTTGTTGTACACAAATAAATAATGAAGAACTCAAAATTTAATAAATTAAGTTAGGCAACAAAAGAAAATTATGCTACTACAACTATCAGGTTTGGCTTTATGAATACACTATCATTCCATCCATTCCCATAGAGTCAGACAATGATATCTTTATCATCCAGCATGCAAATGCTTACGTGCAATGTGAACAAATATAATATTTGATTTACGTGCTTTTCCTCCAGTTTCATATTTATAAATGGAATATTAAATCACAGCAAATTAAATCACTACATGGTACTTAATTAATTATAAGCTCAAAATTCCAATTTATTGTTTCCTGACTATATACTTAATACATTTGCCACATCCATTTCTATATCACTTTAAATGGTAGTCAACAAATTCTGTTGCCACACACTAAACATAAAACTAAATCATTCCAACTTCAATTTTATAATTTAACTTTTATCTTATCATGATTTCTCTTTTAATTCATACTTGCATCATACTCTCAAAATCATTCCTCTAACCACATAATTTTAAATTTTAAACTATCCCCATTGCTTCAATATATAATAAATTGAAACATATTCAAATATGTAACATCTAAATATCACTATATCGTTCAACATTCTCCACTGATCATCATCAACTTCATCCGCTAACATGTATCAGTTTTCAATCACTGGTCCACTAATCCTAAGTCGACACCTTTTAAAAGTTTACCCATTTAAATTCAAATACTCAATATGGAGATGGAAATTCTCATTTGCAAAGTGTTCTTCCAGAAAGTGTACTTTTTTTTTCCTTTTTCATTTTTAGCAAGCAGCAGCCACTATAAAACTACTGCATTCAGCAACATATGTGAATCTTAAGGTGAATTCCTGCTAACAATAATCTGGGAATTTCCAATTCGTTGATGGATTTCCTTCGCTGACTACTTAAAATTAACAAATAAAACATGTTCTCTATATATGCAAACAGCCATTTAAAACAAATGAGACAGAATTTGCATACCAAAAAAGAGACTTTTTGGTGTTTTTTTGTTGAGAATATGAACCGGCTTCAGCACAACTCAAACTATGCTTATATGGGAATGGTATTGAATAAGGTACCCAGACAAATCGCTGCAATGTTTTTTAAGGAATAAATTTCAAGGTAACCATTTCTGATGACAGGAAACTCTGCCATCTGATCAATTTGAATAATGATCAACCTAGAAAACCCATCTACTGTATGGCTATGAGACGCTTTATTGAAAATATTCTAGTAAACTAAGAAATTTGAGCAGATGAAAGAATCATCATTTGGAAAACATCCAACAAGGGATGAGATAGCAGGTAGAAGGCTTGTTTTTCAATCCTAAAATCCATATAAAACCTTATGCAACAAAAAATAAATAAATAATGACCAACTAAATATACTGCTAACTAAAACTCAGTATGTTTTTCTATCTATCTATGCATATAACTATCTATCAATCAATGCATATGTTTCTTACCGCACTAAACTCTCATATCAACTGAAAGTAAGGCAATAAACATTCTATCTAGAAATCTTTTGCAACATAGACAATCTAATAAAATGTGACCACCCCGTAAGTTTTAAATGCATCCATATAACAATTAATAAGTAAATACAACATCTAGGATTCAAGGAATGCCACTCAAAATGTATGGGTGTATCTTTAGCACAAGCTAACCTGAAAACTGACCAAACATGAACTCCAATAAAGTAGACTGGATATAATAGCAATCAAAAGGAGCTAGCTAAACAACACACTCTTTGTTAAACTTGCTTTTCCTCCCTTTCCCTATTCCACTGCTCAATCCTAGCCCTCCGCTCTTCACTTCCATCTCTAGCAGGGCTCCTAGACCGTCTTGGACTCCGATGCTTTCGCCTCCCTCCATCATCATACCTCCCATGCCTATCTCCATCATCGTACCTCCTATCTCCGCCTCTCCTTCCACGAAAATCCCTTTCACGACTATCATGCTCACGATACTCCCTCCGTTGATGAGGGCTGGGACTCCTGCTCCTACTTCGACTTCCCATAGACCTCCTATACCGTCCAAAAAGCTTCCTCCTCAACTCCCTTCCAATCTGCTTAACATGCATAAAGTTGCAATACCCACCTCTATTGCAACTATTTTCCTCAAACTGGCGGCATGTGGCCTCCCGAAAGTCTGTAACAGGCGAGAAATCAACAATTATTGGACGGCCTGAATAAAACCTCCCCTGAAGTGCCCTCAAAGCTGCAGCAGCCTGATCCTCCTCCTTGAACTGTACATATACATTGCCTACCATGTGGTCAGCAAGGTTGTCACAGATGTTAAGACTCTCAATCTCTCCAAATTTGCTCAGCTCTTCAAATATATCCTCATAAAAGTCCTCAAAATGTTCCTGGATCTTTCGGGGATCAATAGGCTGGCCTTGGGCATCAACACCAGGAGTGATCATGTCCGGCCGCTGGTACATATTCGAGAGCAGAAGGGTAGGGGAAATTGTTGGCTTGTTGTGGAGGCGAGAGCACCGGTCGCCATGCCGACAAGCTCCAATCTTGAAGTAGAATGGGCAGTTGACACGATCCTTCTCAGTGCCAAATATTGATGCAAGATGCTCAGCCATTGCTGTCAGCTAGTTGATCAGATCAATGACTTCAACCACCTGAGAAATCCTAGCAGGGCATGAAACAATAATCAGAATTCATTTTACAAAGAACAATGAAAGAGACTTAAATTCATTACGAAGTCAAAGGAGATAATAAATTACAAAAGAAGTACAGAGGATTCTCAGTTACAAACAGCAGCAGGAAAGAAAGAAACAGAACATTCAGCAGGCAATAAAAACAGAAAATATATATCACAAATCTAAACGAAATGAAAAATAGAAACATAGCAGGTCATCATCATCATCTGGGTCATCCAAACTAATTGGCGAAAAATATCCTCTTTCCTCATTGTTCTTTCTTTTCAAAACCAACAAAGTCCCCAAATAAAGGGAAAAAAATGAAAATAATAATAACTTATCAAGAATGGTTACCATTTCAGGGCAACGAACCATTATAACCTTCGCTTTCAACACACTATAGACAAACGAAGGATAGTTAGTGCTCAGAAATCAAAAAAATTGAAAATTAAAAAGAAAAAAGAAAATGATCCGCGTGAATGCAAAACCCTAATGTTTGAAGATCAGAAATGTTAAAAAGAAAAAAAAAAACTAGTGAATAAATGAACCAAATGGACTAATAAATCAGATACTTGCTCATTTCTTACAAAAAGCAACGGAGGCCAATCCACAGATCGAAGGCCTAACTCAACCCAAGTACCTAAACGACCATCACGAACTGCAAACAAAACGGAAAAAAAGAAACACAAAGAAAGGAGCATTAGTGAATCAGAAGAAGCAGACCTCTTTAGGCGGTCGATAAACAGAACCGGGCGATGGAAAGAAATGGCGGAAGGGGTCGATTAGGGTTCCGCCGGTGGAACTTCACGTGGTGCAAAAACGAACTCGGACGGCGTAATGGAAATGGAACATGGTGTGGGTCTTAAATAGATTGATCCAGACAGCAACGATCATAGCCGTTCATTCCTCAACTGATATGATCAGGCGGCGAAGATTCCATACGGCACGTGGCTGCGGGCTCGTGGCATCACTTTCCATCTATTTGAGTGAATTTTGTCAAGCCCCAAAATCCGATAATTTTATTTGTTGAACCCTAATCTGTAATGCCATTCGACAAGGGCAACAACTGGCAACTAGCACTGATCTCTTTGTTTAGATGTCCTTTGTTTGTGCTTTTCATGGGTTTTCAATTCAATTCTTTTGGTATCTGATCTCTTTTTCGTGTTTTTTTTTTTTTGATAAAGTTGAGCGTGACACTCAATTTTTATATAAAAAGATTGTCAACTGACAGTGGCAAGGACGAGAAAAAGGACGAGAAAAAGAAGGGCTATGCCTCTTGAAATAAAAAATAACTATCTTTAATATGTTTATTTTTCTAGTGATTTAAAAGCTTAGCTTATGTTTCTATAGTGATTTTCTCACATTTTTTCTTTCTACCTTTAAATTGTGGGACTAAGATGTTCTTTCTTCGTGCAGCCAAGCCTCGGTGTGGTCCTGACCACTGGAAGCAAGCGTTCTGCTTTCCCTGAGTGATGTCATCCTTTATTTCTAGCCGCAATAGCAGTCTGCAAATCCCCAGCCCACCAATATTTGTTTTGTCACGTCCTCAGTCTTTTATTATATTGACGCATTGATTTGTTGGAGTTTCGCAAATGATTAATTAATTAAGTTGATAAAAGCAAAGTTTAATTATTTTTCAAAATAAATGGGTGAAGAACTCTACTTCCATCAAAATTTACATACATATTATCCAAATTTAACCTTTTTGGGCCTTCTTACATACATACCAACCAAATTCTATTTATTTGCAAATTTAACATCTCAATTATATTTTTTTATAATTATACCACCTAAATATAATTTTAAAATAGTAAAATTTAAGATTATATATATATATATATATATATATATATATATATATATATATATATATATATATATATAGTTAATATAAAAAGAGAAATATATATTTTGATGCATCCTGATCAGCAGTTTATCCTCATAAGTTTATTGGACATATGAGTTTCTATAGGAGTTACTAAAATTTAGATTTAGAAATATAGTTGTCTGATTTAGAAAAAATATTTTGTAAATGAGACCAACTTAAAGTTTAGAAATTTTTATTGTTAAGAAATATGAAAATATAAGTTTCTATCTAATTCAGAAATATTGTAGATTCTCCAAATTTAAAATTTAGTCCTTTTATTATCTCCACTTAAAAATTTTTATTAAGAATAATTTTACTTACTATATTATATCCTTAAGCTAAAGAGTTTCTCAAGTCTTATACTTTAAAAAGATCAAATGTGGAACCAATTTTTGATTAGGCACTGATACTCAAGCTTCTCCTCCCTTAATTTTTCTCTTTTCTTTTATTTTTCTTCTCTTTTACTTTAATTTTCTTTTTTTCTTTTTATTTCTTTTTCTTTTTTTTTTAGGCAAGGATTACTATATCTGGATAGTTCTTTAATGGCTTTGAATTTCACTTCTCCTTTCCTAAAGCAAAGTCTTGATATAAATCTTTTACTTAAAAATATAATACTAGTTTTGAAAATTATTTTTAACGAAAGAAATTTAAGTATTAAAAATAAAAGTCTAAATTTCTAAATTTTTTTTACTAAAGATAGTTACACTATATTTAACATTTTCTACACTAAAAGTTTTTAACTTAAAGTTTTTCTTCATTACTCAGAATTTTAACTAAATTTTCTTACTCATTTCTAAAATCAAATTTTACTTCCCTAATATAACTTCATATACATAATCATTTTTCTTTTCAAATCAAATTCACTTGTAGCACACTTGAGAACAAATAAAATTCAAGTTTTTAAAATATTTTTCATCCCCCCGAAACTTAGATTTTTAATAAGATTAAACAGTTTAGCAACAGATATATATAAGCAGGAATGAAAATTTGAAATAACAGGCTTACAGGAATTTTTATACCCTAATTATACAAGTATAAAATTAAAAATAGGATTAAAACTAATTTTTGATTAATTTTCTATCATTTTCATTTCAATTCGACATGTAGAGATTCAGTAGACTTTTAAGTAGTATGTACAAATATAAAAACATACTAACACACTAACTTTGATTTCCAGTTTCAACATAAAAATTAACACACTAACATGATATAAGAAAAATACAGGGTAACAGTTTTCTGAGTTTAAAATTTAAAAATAAAGTTAACAAGATTTTCAACTTTTCACAAGTCATAAAACCAAGTTCAATCCTTAACTAAATAACAAAATAATCAACACATAGTAATAATTACTACCCTAGAAATTAAAACATTATACTAACAAACACAACATCACAAAAATAAAATAAAAGTTTCATACATCACAGAGTCTAAACAGGTATACAAATGCAAATGTAGCAAGTCTAAAACACATAGTCCAACTAGATATTACAAACATAAAAAATCAATCAATCCTCTTCATCATCCTCATAATCACCGCTATTCCAAACATTTGTAGGCTCATAATCAGGGTATCTAGGATATGGAGGAAATTGCACTCTTGGGTTACCCCTAATGAGGTTTTTCAGAGATGAATGAAATTTCTCTTCATAATCACTTTTTCTTCTGTTATACCCATCAATATGACCTGCAAAGCTTTCTAAATTTCTTCCCTTATCGGCTGTATATTTGATATTGTGCATCATCCTCTGTAATAGTTGAGTTTAAGTTTCCGTAGACTCACTTCTGGATGTAGAAGCTCGTGAGGTAGATGGTCTAGATGTAGATGCGGCAGAGGTAGAAGCAACAGATGTTGACATTCCATAACTCCTTGAAAACCCTCCTCTCCAGCCAAAAATATAATGCTATGAAAATGACTTCACATTAACACTTGTGATTGGCTTTAGAGGCAACAGTACTTCCTACCAGCTATCATATCTCACTCCAGCCTGCTCACATAAAGAAAAAATCAATGAAGCAAATCCCAGACCTGCAGTAGTAACAGTCATGGCAAAACTGATGATAGTATGATAAATCAAAGCTCCAATATTGATGAGCTTGCCTTCCTGAATACAATAGTTCAACGTTGCCCTCTCTCTGGTAATTTCACCGAGATGATTTGTAGGTAATAGACAGGCTGAAATAAAATAGGGTCATGCCTTGGATGGTGCACTTAACTTTGACGTGGAAAAGTTGACTCTTCTCTCATTTGTGATTTTCCAGAGCCCTCTTCCAATAGTGAAATAGGAAATAATCTCATCTAGCTCTGTCTCAGTAGAACTATAGTTCGCATAAAAACACAAAGTCTCAGGTAGTAAATGATAAAACATATTGATTACCTTCGGTGAAAAATGTATCAATTTTCTTCTAACCATGACTCGATCATATTTAGCCTTAGGTAGGTTAGCATAGAACTCCCAACTACAGCAATAACAGCCACAACAGAAAAATAGCAGAATCTTTCCCATTATTGGCGAACGATCAGATCTTCTACGGATCCACCTAGATTTTTGAAACATCGCTCCTGGATAAGTTTTCGTGTTTGCAGAGCATCACTATACCTATCTTGAGCTTTAGAAGTGACAAATTTGCTCGAATCAAAGTGGCTTTTTCCTTTGCTCCTCCTCATTCTTGGTGTCATTCTACAAATTTCATAAAATTCCAGAATAACTTTAAAAATCAAGTCTAATCTACTAAACTTAACTCTTATAAGTATAAACTACACTTTCTATGTAATTTCCATAGATTTTCCTCATTTTTCACCATGAATAGTGATTTTCAAATTCTTCCAAATGTACTCAAAATACAAGGTGAAAATCCAAAATTTTTACATAGAAGTGAAGCTCTTACCTCAAGAAATCTAAATTTAGCAAATTTTTCTCAATTCTACCGAGAAATCTCCACAAAATAGCTTGCCCTAGCCTCCAAAATCGTGAACTTGAGAGGTTGAAGGTGATGGCGAGAGTAAAAATGGTGATTTTTTGGTTTATTTTTTACTTTTAACCATTCGCGAACTGGTTTTTGTGAACCGACGCTTAAGCGCGGATTAGTGGTGCTTAGGCGCCTGCCTCTTTGGTTACATCGCGCTTAAGCCCAAGAATGTGGCGCTTAGGCGCCAGTGCATGATTTTTGATATTTTTGAACTTAAGTAACATGCACTATAAGCCTATGTATACCACCCCTAAATGGTCTCATAACACTTAAATAACTATTTTCCTTTCCCTTAACTCTCCTTTTTCTCAAAATTCCCCAAAATAACTAATTCAATTTGAGGCTAAAAAATACCACAAATTTTCACAAAAAACAAGCATATACATTCATTCACAAACAACTACAAATACATATAACACTTAGTTCTCACTCTAAATAGTCTCGGATGAGAAAATCTTCTAAACACAAACAATAAACAAACAAACATAAACTCCCAAAAATAGTATTTAACTCTTAACACATAACACATTAAACAAAGACTCTAACAAACAAACTTTAACATAGAACTTAATTCCATTCTTCATTTGTTAGGACAAACTCCGGTTTTTCATTACTCTCTCATGGGGAAATCGAAATATAAAGTTGATAAAATGGACGGTGGTGACGTGCTCTGATAATATCTTCTTCTATCCATTTCTGTTTAAGATACATCTCCTTATCTGCTTCCTCTATATAACTAGTATGGCTAAATTGCATTTTCCATTGCCATCCAATATGCTCTAGATGGGCATGAATCTTAATTACCTTTGTCTGCAGTAAAGTCATGAAGTCTCAATTTTGTTGATATTTTCCAATATTCCTTCAATACTAACAACTAAGAAATAGTTATACATCTCTTGTGCACTCTCACTAATGAATTTCTTTCTCATGGTCTCTTCCTTCTTCTTCAAATCCATCTCCCATGAAGACATCTTCTCAAAATATCTTTCTTTCTCTTAGACATTAGGGCTGAAAATGATCTGGGGCAAAATTCCTTAACTAAACCCATCTATTTATAGGCCTAAATCCCTCTAGTAACTCCTAGGCATGTCCTAAAACTGCCTTGGCACATTTAGTCAACCAATTGGTGGTTAAACCTTCTAGAATTTGAATTTTGCACGTGATTTTTAACTCCTGTGCTTAAGCGCCAAATATTGGAGCTTAAGCATTAGTGCTTAATTTTGCACCAGTCAACTTAACGTCCAAATTCTCATTTTATATATTTAGATCACTAAATCAAGTCTTAAAATCATTATTAACACATAATAGTCTCAAAAATACTACCCCAAATTTTTCTTAATCACACACAAACCACATTCAAAGCAAAACACATTGATAACTATGGGTTGACTCCCACAAATTGCTTAGTTTAACATCGTCAGCCAGACGTAACCAGTGCTTATTCTTGTTGACCCAACATCATTCAATTATTAAATTTATGTTAATCCCCTACTAACTAAGGTTTCAGTCTATGAACATTTACTTTAAACACTTTCTCAGTTTTAGGATCTTTAATATCCACAGCTCCATAAGGATAAACTTTATTGGATGCACAGAATTTTATTAAAAAAGACTAAAAAGTATAAAAAGACTTTCGGATGGACTTTAGCAGATATTAAAGGAATTAGTCCTTCAATATGTATGCACAGAATTTTATTGGATGAACAAGATGAACCTAAAGCTGATCCTCAGAGAAGATTAAACCCAATAATGGAAGAAGTTGTTGAAAAAGAGATTTTAAAATAGTTAGATGATAGAGTTATATATCATATTTCAGATAGTGCTTGGGTAAGCCCAATTCACTGTGTACCGAAAAAAGGAGGAGTGACTGTTGAAGAAAATGAGAAAAATGAATTAATACCAATAAGACAAGTAACTGGTTGACAAATTTGCATTGATTATAGAAAATTAAATATGGCCACCAGAAAAGATCACTTTCCTTTACCCTTTCTAGACTAAATGTTGGATAGATTTGCTGGGAATAAGTACTATTGCTTTTTAGATGGATATATCGGTTATCACCAAATTCCAATTGCTCCAAAGGATCAAGAGAAAACAATGTTTACAAGCCCATATGGAACATTTGCTTTTCGTAGAATGTCTTTTGGACTATGCAATGCACCTGCAACATTTTAAAGATGTATGATATCAATTTTTAGCAATTTTATAGAACATGGAATTGAAGTGTTTATGGATGATTTTTCCGTATTTGGAACTTCGTTTTATTATGCCTTAATAATTTTGATAAAGTTCTGGAAGTATGTGAAAAAGTCAATTTAGTATTAAATTGGAAAAAATGTCAATTTATAGTTGCAAGAGGTATTGTACTTGGGCATAAAATTTCCAAAAAAAAGCATGGAGGTAGATCCTGTAAAAATTTAAGTTATAGAAAAATTACCACCGCCCATTAATGTTAAAGGAGTGAGAAGTTTTCTAGGACATGCTGGTTTTTACATGCGCTACATAAAAAATCTTTCAAAAATAACTAAGCCTCTATGCCAACTTTTAGAAAAAGATACGAAATTTGATTTTAATGAAGAATGCATAAAAGCATTTGAATTATTAAAGAAAAAGTTAGTCACTGCACCTATAATAGTATCACCAGACTGGGAAAAATCATTTGAAATAATGTGCGATGCAAGTGATTATGCTATTGAGGTTGTATTAGGATAAAGGCATGACAGTTTTTAAAGTTATATACTATGTTAGTAAGACTCTAAATGATGCTCAAATTATTATACCACTACTGCAAGAGAGTTATTAGCTATTGTTTATGCCTTTGATAAATTTAGACCTTATTAAAGTTGAACTAAGTGTATAATGCATACAGATCATTCTGCTATTAAATATTTCATGTAAAAGAAAGATGTTAAACCAAGATTAATTAGATGGATACTTCTATTACGAGAGTTTGATTTTACCGTGATTTATTGAAATGGAAATGATAATCAAATAGCTGATCATTTTTTTAGAATAGAAATAGAAATATTAACTAATTTTGTAAATGAAATTTTAGAGAATTTCTCTGATGTATAATTATATAGTATTGATGAAATGGATGTACCGTAGTATGTTGATATAGTGAATTATATTTTAAGTGATACTCTACCACCTGATATAAAAAA
>NEWO01001275.1:0-23259 GCA_003013225.1 Phalaenopsis aphrodite | reverse complement strand
CATTTAAACATGTTCGATGATTTGGATATTCCTACACACCATTTAAATTTTGTGAGTTGTGTATGTGATATGATAATTTAAGTCTTAAAAGGGTACCACGTTGATAAGTAGAGCATTAGAGTATTTTTTTATTTAAATACATACATAAAATTTAAAAATACATATCTTGGTATAGAAAAATCATAAAAATAAAATAAAAATACCCATAAACTCAAAAAAAAAACAGAGACGGACCTAGAAAAAAATTTGTATTTTTTTTAGATATTAAAAATAAAAAAAAATTAAAAATTTGAAAAATATAAATATGTCTCAAAAAATCACAAAAAATCGTCATGTTTAAAGAAAACCACTTTAAAACACTGCCGTAAAATCTTCAAAGTCAGAAAATATGCTTTAAATGTCTATGTCTATTTTCCTATAATATTACTAATTTTGGCTTAAAGTAATTATAATAATTGAAATATAAATCGGAAAAATATAAAATTTGGCTGCACTTAAAAGAAAATAGAAATTTAATTAAAATAAAAAGTTCATTTCTGAGCATTTAAAAATAATTAAAATAATAATAAAAAATCACAAAAATTCAAAATATCTCAAAATGTTACCAAACTTTTCTTGATCAAGGAGAGTAATTTAAAAATGCTTCCCTAAATTTTTAAAGACTCAAAAATATATTTTGAATACTTAAAACTATTTTCCAATGAATTTATAATTCTTCACTAAAATAATTATGATAATAAAATAACAATCAGAAAAAAAACAAAATTGAGTTTGTTGAACCTCTTTATAAGATTTTAGACATTTTATGGGACATTCAGGTCTATTGAAGGAACTTATCCTCACAACACAATAATCAAACATAACATAACAAATAAATTTCATAAGGACCCACCAATATATGATTCAGGACCCGATAATTCACACAAATCAATAGAAAAACCTCAAACTACTTATCCTACATTAATGACCCAATGCTCAAGGATTTGAGTCTTTTCTAAGGCATTTAAATCCATGTGAGTAAATGGGGATATTTTTTTTGCCGTATATGGATCATCAGATGTGAGTTTGAGGTTTAGGTGGCTAGAGCGATGACAATAATGCTTATGTGTGCTTAAACAAGGGATACGATGTGGGATTATCAGAATAATGTCTCTTATCTCAAGGACTCCTGATATAGAGAAATGATAAAGACCAATGATACTATTCACCAACTCTTGGTGAGATTGTTGTCATTGACACTCTTAGGTTGCTAGTAGTCTTAGTTCGATTCGGTTAATTAACCCGTGGACTGCACTACTTTACAAAATATTTTAAAACAAAATTTATTTTGCAACAAAAATACTTTTTGCTTGCTAAATAAATCCTACATGCATGAAATCCAAATTGGAAAATAAAAATTTTATAAAAGTCCATGGTTAATTACTTAGATCGAGTTTAGGACCGCCCTCCGTAGATTATCAGGGTGGTATCTCTTACTCAAGGTTGGGAGGCACACAATCCAGATCTGAGCCCCCCACCTTTACCAATATCTTACACCCAGTCCCGGTATTCCATATGTGACTGCAAGTTTTCTTTTTTCTTGCTTGTGTTTTATTACGACTCGTTTTCTGACATTTTTTCCGTACCAGTTTTTTATGTTTATTTTCTTATAGTTTATTTAAATTTCCTGCAAATATATTATGCTTTATGATATTAACCATGTAGCGGTAGCAGAAGCCCATATACGTATTTATTTTATGTATTGCATTTTCTTTTTATTTACTTTACTACACTTTATTTTTTTAGTATTTTTTCTTTATCCGCAATTTACCTTACTTGGCGTGCAAGCCAAAATCAAAACCAAAACCAAAACAAAACAAAACCCAAAACAACAACAAAACTTGACATACACACTATAAAAATATAAAACCTTGAATTGAGGAACTACTGCGAGAACGAGAACTTCAGAGCTAACTTCGTGGGCAGCTCGTTCAAGACCTTTCTTTAGTAGATAACAATCCTTAGGATTCTGAGGTTGTCTTTTATGACATAAAACTTCTCTTTTTATTAGGCTCCTGCATATTCCCAATATGTAGCATGTTCTAACTTGTTTTAGATTTTTGAGGTAGTCACTTGACGTAAACCTCCAATCTTTCTAGGCTTTTTGTGTAAATCATCATTACACAAATTTAAGCCCTAATTAATAAAACTAACAAAAGCTAACTTAAATTAATATCATGCTAAATTGAGCCAAATATTTGGATAGTTTGGGGGATTACCAATAACCTATTCTGGACTTTTAATCGTGTTCGTTGAAAACCCTTCCTTTTGAATTCTTGAAAACAAACAAATCTGATTTTTGTCAAGAGTTTTCTTAATTTTCTTAAGTGATCCGTTCACTTAAGATGTAATTAACTATAGGGGTTTGCCCTTATATGTAAATTAAAAGAACTCATATATAAAATAAACCATATTTGACTCTTATATCAAATAGGGAAATCTGTCGGTCATCATGAAAACTTGCAGATCAAATGAAAGTCATTTATTTCTATAGTTTATTTAATTGAGCTTATTATCAAGTAGTGTATTACTTTTCAGGGTGGTATATTACTCGTGGTTAGTTTGATTATTCAAATTGTAGGAATCAATGGGATCAGTTTGATCCCATTTTCTTCAAATTAAAATACTTAATTTTAAAATATTATATTACACTAAATTAAACCGCACCCAGTCGTATGTCAACCGACACAAAGTTGAAAGAACAAAAAGTTGAAGCATGAATTTAAAGCAAGCTCGCTATGGTTCTGCTCGCTCCCTATCAAGCTTTTTAACATAAACTTATCACTAACAAGTATTTTCGCACTTGAGCACTAAGAGAAGGACCTCATGCTGAATGCTTATAGTTTTTTTAGCAAAAAAATTTTTCTATTCAGAAAATTACTTTACATGATTGGCCTTCCCACTTCCAAGTTTGACTTCAATGTGTTGACTTCAAAAGATATTTCCTCCATTTTCTTTTAAAGTGTTGCATTCACAGTTACTCTAGGAGTGCTAAAAAGCATTGAATACATACCTTACACTCTCTCAAGGCTGAAGTTAGCCACCTTCTAGTTTTAACTACTGGACTACTAGGTAGAGTTCTCATTTTCTCTTTAATAGCTTACCATTTTTATGGTTTGGTACTTCTGCACCTACTAGTACAATAATAGATTGGGTGGCTTCATCAACAACCTTTTTGATAGTAGGAGGAGCATATTTAACTTATGGAAGAGCAGAATTTTGAACAACTTAATTTGGTCCTCTCTCTACTATAACATTTAAATAAAAAAATTAACATATGGTTCATCATCAAAATGTTCACTCATAGTGAACAAAATTGTGAAAATAATCATTAGTCTTTCATTATATGTTACTTAAGATATCACAATAAATAATCGTTTAACCTTTTATTCAATAGTAGAACTCCTCATTAATGAGAAGACCAATCTCACCCATAAACTCGTTGGAGTTTGGTCTAGGATGAGAAGGATGCCAATATGAAGGAGCCACCGACGAATCCCTCATAATTTGGAGCTCCATTCTTCCCTTGCTCAACTTAATTTAAACTTTCTTTTTATTATCTTATTTTACAAGAACTTTCTTCTCTTTCATATTTGTAGAACTTTATAATACAGTTTTCGAGAGGAATATCCTATCAATTGAAGCTTCTTTTACTTCGCAAGAATTGAGATTCAAAGAATAAAGCTAAGAAAAAAAGTATAGCTTATGCTTATCCAAAGCTCATGTATTTATATTTATAGAAATGAGGCGTGTCTACAAACAAATATGCATCACATCAATTAATAGCCCTACACTTTAAATGTTTATTTATTAATTATTTAAAATATTTAATTTTCTTATTTTTTATAATAAACCTACAAAGATAAGATAATCATGGAACTTAATATATATAGTTGAATGCTTGATGAGCTAACTTATATTAGTACTCTCACCAAACAAGCATGATATTGGGTTCAAATCACATCAACATGACAAATTGGGCCAATTGGCCAGCCAACTCAATGTAATAATCAATTTGATAATTTATCAACTTGGCACTTATCAATGAATGAGTGGCAATTTGTTAACTCAATAGCCAAATCAAAACTACTCATCGACTCAACAACCCAACCACTATTAATTCATTAATTCGTATGAGCCAAACAATATTTCATACAATCAAAAGCTTGATGTCCATTCAAGTGGTGTGATGCACTAGATATTAGTTATATTTTTTCCTCTTTTTAGGTGACTCATATGAAATGTAATTACTATCAATCGAAGCCTATAAATAGGTCTTCATGGCTCATACTAAAGATAAAAAATCTTAGCCTTACCTCTCATCCTTGTACTAGTTCCCTTAAGCAATAAAATCTTACAACTTCTCTCTAAATCTCTTTATTATTTCTCGTGTTTCTGCCTAGTTGGTGTGAATTCATAGATATTATGGAACTCAACAAAGTAACATAGTCTCTAATTTAATGTCATATTTTTGATAACCCTCAAAATACTATTATAAACAAAAATCTATGCTAATTAAAACAATTGTCATGATATTTCAATACACATTTAATTATTCTGAGCTAAAAAAAGTGCCAATTTTACTTTTAGATCATATCCATATATGAATATTGCAGTAATTTAAGGAAAATCCATCAATTTTACTATTAGAACATGTGCGATAAAAAAATAATTAGAGATGAGTCTTCTCCTGGCTCATTCTATTCGATTTCGAGCCGAGCTGGCTCTAAATTGAATCGAGCTCAATCCGGTTCGAAATCAAAACAAGTTTGTTAACATTGAATTATTTAGTTCTGTCTCAACTCTGAAACACCTCTATCTGGCTCAAAATTGAGTTGTTTGGATAAGTCCTAGCTTGAAATCAAAATCAGCTCAAATTTGACTCGTGGATCGATATATATAATTTTATTAAATATCAAATACTTTGAGCCGATCTCGAATCAGTTCAAGCCGATTCAAATATGGCCCAAAATCAACTAGAAAAAAATCGATCCAAAGTTTCGACTCATAGTTGTTGGGCAATGTGGAGACACAGTCTACCACAATTTAATTAATTGTTGTTAATTAGCTTCCTTATTAAGAATCTCACATACCACCCACCTACCCTTCCCACCTATCACTCACATATCACATCCCACTTGTCGCTCACCTTCCTCCCACCCTACCGCTCTCATAGTTTGTATAAATAGCCTCTTATGGCTTTTCATAAGCCACAAGTCTAGTAAGGTTAAGCAAGGGCCAAGTCAAGTCCTTTAAGAGAGAAAGAGAGAAAGAGAGAGAGAGAGAAGAAAATAGAAATTTTCTTGTAAACGTCAAGACGTTCGACGATATAATTCCTCTATAAAATAAAATCATCTGCAGTTCCGTGGACGTAAGCAAATTTATCGAATCACGTAAATCCATGTCGCTTTGGTGTCTTTTCTGCGTGCAATTTTCTCGTTTCATTTTTCGTTCTATTGTCGTCGCTTTCACAACAATAGCTTGACTCGTTTATTTCGAACCAATCTCGATCCACGAAAAAAAAAATTAATTCAATTTTCAAGCGATTAACATTATTCAAGCATTCACAACCTTAACATCGGCAAGTTTCCAATGCATGTTCTCACCCTCTCAAATTATCAATAACAAAAAAAAAATGCTCATCAGTAATTACTTGACCCAAAATACAGCTTTTCAAACTAAAAATAAGCAAGGCTTGGCTATATTAACTCGTTCCAAGATCATAATAATAATAATAATAATAATAATAATAATAATAATACTATTATTATTATTTTCCTCAAAATGAGCATTATAATTAAGAACATTATGAAAGTAATTTGATCTAAAATTTTTATTAATATATCACATTCTTCTCGCTACAGAAGTTCATATATTTTTGGGCCAACCTGTAAAATCTAATGTGACAATCTAACATGACATTGGTCATAAATACGATTCAAATCGACCAAACATCGCTAATCTGAAAGTTCATCAAATCTAATCTGAATCGATTGATTCAAATCCAATCAATCGATGCACAAATCATCTTCACCAACAAATATTACTTGAGAAATTCACATATACAGATTGATTGATATAGAAATAAGATTTTCTCCAATATGATTTCATTGTGATCATAATGTCTTCTTCGCGCACTCAATCGTTTCATTTTCATGACTAGCCATTTTATGGAAGCGACAGGTAGGGGTGGTTGTTACCTCCGCCAACCATAGGACTATAAATACCCCACCTTAGGTTTTCCTTGCCGGTCAGACGAGGTGGAAAAGCTTAGAAGAGGATGGACTCCGACTATGGCTTTACCCGCGAGCTTTCAGATCTACAGAAGACGCGAGTTCGCTATCAGCCGGAGCTCCCTCCTTGCCTCGAGGTCATACCTTTGTATCTTTGAGAGCTTCTTATCTGGATCATGGTTATAGTGTTTGTCCATTGCTTTGCATATTAGATCTGACATTGTTTGATGAATATCGATCGAATGTTTTGACTACGTCTAGAATTCTTGGTTTTGCTTAGATGTGAGTGAGCTGCATTGGTGTGGGCATTCTGTTGCTGTCTCCATTAGACTGAGATCGCAGCAGATTTTATTGTAGATAAGCATGCAATAGATTTTTTTTTTATTGATCCGATTTGTTAGCGTGGTTGAGTTTTTTACTATGATCTATGTCCAACTTGTTGTGTCCCAATTTGATTTTTTTCCATTTGTATTTTTTTTTCCTTTTTTGTATTGCTCGATTCGTACTTCTTCGAGCTTTGGGGGCTTAATAAGGAAGGTATTTGATCTTAAAGATATGTTTTCGTTGGACCTTTGAATTTCTCATCTTTTGCTGCCTTGGTTTAGTATTTAGTCTCTGTTGGTGGAATCTAGCATTTTTTCTGGGAAGAGAACTTTTTTTAATGGATCCAAGTTGATTCTTTCCGGACTCTTTTAAACTTTACTGTTGATGCATCTTTTCTCCCTCATTTGTTTCCTCATTTTTTATGTGTCTGTTGATTTGCGATTGTGAATTCATTGGATGTGCATGCTCTGTAAGCGTGCATCATGAATCCATAAAAATTACATGTTCTTTTAAATGTATGTATTATGATTTACATTTACATAAACAAAGATGAACGGCGCTTACTTATGCCGAAACTTGATTATGATTCTGTGGTAGTGAAACTCTTTGGGCCGGCATTATCTTAAAGGGCTTCTTCCTATTCTACATCTTGTACAGGGCACCACTGTCAGGGTAGAGTTAGGCGATGGGACTACTGCTGCAGATCCAGCTGGAGCTCATGTCATCAGCCAAGCTTTTCCACGTACTTATGGTCAGCCTTTGGCTCATTTTTTACGGGCTACGTCCAAGGTTCCAGATGCCCACATTATAACCGAGCATCCTCCTATAAGGTCTGCATATACGTGATCACTATTGACTAACATTGATATGATAGTCTCTGCCGTTAGTGCTTTTCCTCTTTGAATTTTGTCTAAAAATAGTGTAAGTTATAGCAAATGGAATTTTCAATCATCTAGTGCTTTATTAACTTATGCTATTACCTTTTTCCATGTATCTATTCCAATGCCATGTTGCAGAGTGGGTGTTGTGTTTAGTGGGAGGCAGTCTCCTGGTGGACATAATGTTATTTGGGGTCTTCATAATGCTATCAAGGTTCACAATCCTAACAGTATTTTGCTTGGCTTTGTTGGTAAGCATTTGTTTTACTTGCTTATTTTCACCCATGTAGATTAATAATACCTTGATGACTTTTAGATGGAGCCATGGAGGTCATTATGGCCCTTTGATAACTTAGGAATTGATTAAGCGGAGTTAACGCAATCTTTATCGGATGATAACATGTGAATTGAACTTGAATTTGTAAATAAGTTGCACAAATCATAGCATATATTTTTTTTCTTTCAATCAAGAATGTATTTTTATTACTCTGTTGGTTTTCTTGGATGGATATCTTATTTTGTCGTCTTAACAGTGCAGTTATTTATTATTCCAAAAGGTGTAACATTATTTGTTGGTTCTAGTCGTGAAATCCCATGTCAACAAATACTAAGTAGTCTTCTATAAACATGGTTCATCATTGTATTTTATCTCCTTAATATGCATATTCGTGCATTGTAAAAGATAATGAAAAAAATAAAAAAATAAGAATGTGTTGCACTATTTTTTGTGTCTTGTGCTCGTTTAGTTCAGTTGTTATTATTAGTAATAGTTGGCTGAGAAGTTGTATGAAAATAACTACAAAAGCTACTGCGAGTATAGCTATAGTTGTTTGGCTGTGCTTAAGATATGTATGATATATAAAGGTACATGACATTTTTTTCTTTGGTAAAAGAACACCGTGGATCGACTTTATCATTCAAAAAGGCAAATTTTCCCGCATTCATTTTTCATTAACATTATAATAAATTTATGACATCTTATAAAGATATTATTAATTTAAAGGTATAACAAGTTTATGAACACTATTCATTTGGTATTTTTTCTAAAAAAAAAAATTGAAAAAATTCTAAAGAATATATTTGCCCATTTGATAAAATATTTTGGGTAATTGGTCTCATAAATAGCTCACAAAGTAGTCGTTATAGTAAGAACCTATATTGAAGGCTAACATAAACACTTTCAAGAATAAAGAAAATTATATTAATTTTTAAATTCTTAGTAATTCGTCAAATTAATTAATTATAACTATTATAGATAAAGTAAGGCACATGATTAAAAATCTAAGTTATTTTTTTATTTTTATCTATCTGCTTTCAAATGGTTCTTCTTAGCAACAACTACAAAATTGCAGCCAGAAAGTAAACTCTCACCGCCATCTAAAGTAACTTCTGGTATAGTAGGTGATTTTGAATCATCTAAACTTCTGTCTGTTTTTAGTTAACCTGTTTTTCTTTTGTTGAAGATGTAGTAAAGCTGAATCAAATGGGTTTATATTTATGCAAAATAGGGCTACGGTAAATCTTTTAAAGGCCCTATTATGAACTTTAGGTTTGCTATCAATGGTAGTTATGGAGTTGGTGATGGAAATTTGAAGGAGCGGTGGCAATGACAAAGAAAGGTTTTATTCATTGACTTGCAGATGTAGATGGCGAAACTATAACTGATCATTGGTGGCCATTTGTTTACAGAAGCTGCTGTGAACAACAAAGCTGGCGAGGGTGACTTGTATTAATTGATATGAATAGTTTACTTAAGCAGCTAATGATTAAGTAATGTTTTTTGAAGTTTGACTACGTAAACTTTAATTCACATATAAATAAATTTTAGTTTAAGTTCAAACTTAATAATAAACTTTTTGGCTGTTATAGTGTGCGCCAAGTTTCTTTTCTAGGAATATTGTACGCCCATGTAGCATGATTTCCTTTACTCCGTTTCTATAATTTTCCCTTCCAACATTTCATGATTCCTTTATAAAACTCGGAACATAGTAGTAAGGAATGGATGAAAGAGTTACTCCATGTGCAATGTATGCATGTTCTCAACTAGGGGAGTAAGATAACTTTGATCTTTTTTTTTATTTTTATTTTTTGTGTGCATATAGGTGGTACTGAAGGTTTGTTTGCGCAGAAGACCCTTGAGATCACAGATGAAGTTCTTTCTTCATACAAGAACCAAGGTTATTTGATATTTGGCTTCATAGGTTTTTTTTCTTTTTTTTTTTTTTGTTGGCCATATGTTTATATTTTTATTTAACTGTAACCTTTGAGGATTCTCTAGGTGGCTATGATTTACTTGGACGAACCCAAGATCAGATTCGAACTACAGAGCAGGTTAATGAAGCATTGGATTCATGCCAAGCATTGAAATTGGATGGTCTTGTCATAATTGGAGGTTGAGAATTTCTTAAAATCAGTTTCTTTTCAGTCAAAAGAGTTTTTACAGCCTTCGAAATATATTTCTTTTCTCTTCGCAGGAGTTACTTCCAATACAGATGCTGCACAGCTAGCTGAGACTTTTGCGGAGTCAAATTGTTCAACAAAGGTATTTGGAATTAGCAATACTAGTTTCTAGGTTTAGATTGTAGTTATTGTTTCTTTTATTTACAGTAACTTTCTTGAAGCATATATTTATGGCTCCTATATTGTCTTTGTGAGCTGCTAGGCAGTTTAATCTGCTTTGAAGCAAATTTTATTCTCAGGACTTTGTATTTAATTGTTCTTCATTGATCATTCTATTTTTGGCAGGTGGTTGGTGTTCCAGTCACTTTGAATGGGGACCTTAAAAACCAGTTCGTTGAGGCAAATGTTGGGTTTGACACAATATGCAAGGTATGAATATGATCATGTTAACGAAAGAATCTAAAAATGAATTCAGGATTAAATATGAATTTTCTGTAGGAGCTCTGATGCCTTTTTTTCCCCCCATTTATTCTCCATATATACAAAACTCCCACGATAGTTTAATATTACTTGCGGACACCTTGTTTAAAGTGCAACTTATTTTAGATGCTCTGTTGACAGGTTAACTCACAGCTTATAAGCAATGTTTGTACTGATGCTCTCTCGGCTGAGAAGGTAGATAACTCGCTTTGAAATAACCTGTATGACTACCATTTAATGGTGACAGACTACAGTAACAAAGGCTGATGATATTTTGTGCATGGTATCTTATTGGTTTTTCTTGTATCTAACCATCTCTCTACGGCCCACAGTCTTCTTTTTTTTGTCTTTTTTGTTTGTTTGAGTACATAAGCTTACTGAATGAAGTAGTGCTTTGTGCTGGTTTTGTTATTTATTTGAAATGTTTAAATGTTCTTGGTTAATCTTTTTTTTTTTGTAGTATTATTATTTTATTCGACTAATGGGCCGGAAGGCTTCTCATGTGGCTTTGGAATGCACTCTCCAATCACATCCCAACCTGGTGTGGCTTTCTATAGTACTTTTGCCCTTAACTGTTATTTATTTATTTATTTTACTTTGGGTCTTGATAGTTGTTGTCATTTTTTCTTTTTTTTTGAATGTTGCTAGGTTATACTTGGAGAGGAGGTAACTTCATCAAAACTTACACTTTTTGATATTACGAAGCAACTATGTGATGCAGTGCAAGCTAGAGCGGAGCAAGGTTTGAAGGATTTTAGTTCTGATTGACGTTCTCTTACCATCTATTCCGGTTTCCTGATTGGCTTGTTGATTTTTCTGCAGAGAAGTATCATGGAGTGGTTGTTATCCCTGAGGGTTTGGTTGAAAGTATTCCTGAATTGTACGCTCTCCTGCAGGTATTTGGCTGCTCTTAACTGTACTGCTGAGTGCATTGACTTCAAAGCTCAGACTTATAATGCTGCAAGACCATAACTGTAACAGGAAATTCATGGTCTTCATGGCCGAGGTATTTTACCGAATAACATCTCAGATCATCTTTCCCCATGGGCATCAGCTTTATTTGAATTTTTGCCTCCGTTTATCAGAAAACAGGTCGGTTTTAGTTCCTTTGAGTGCTTTGATCTTCTTGTTGGAATTGTTGTTTAATAACAGATTTTTTTTTTTTTATGATACAGATGCTTCTCCGTCCAGAATCTGATGACTCGGCACAGCTGTCTCAGGTAATTTTTTTTTTTCAGTTGGCTTTAATGGATTTCTTGGCTCAATTCTACCTCTAAAACGTGTCATTTTGTTATGAATAGATCGAAACTGAAAAACTTCTTGCTTATTTGGTGGAGGCTGAAATGAACAAGCGGATGGTGAGCATTCTCTCCTTTCACAAAACTAACTTGACATGATTACGAGTATTGCATTCTTATTTCAACAAAAAATTTTGTGCATTTCATCAAAATCCTCTGAATACATCAAAAAGATAAATAAAAAGATAATTTTCTTTTTCATATATTTGCCAATTAATGTTTTGAAAGTTTATTTTAATTATTTGCTGGATGGTCTTGTAAGATTTAACTTTTGATGTATGTTTTGTATCACGTTTGCAGACAGAAGGTACATACAAAGGAAAGAAATTTAATGCAATTTGCCACTTTTTCGGTTATCAAGCTCGGGGTACTTTACCATCAAAGTTTGATTGTGACTATGCCTGGGTAAGTTTCTTTTTGTTTTAGTACTGTAACTTGCTCCTGAATTTATTATGTTATCATTAAGTAACATTGCGAGTTCTTTGTGTTTAGGTTCTAGGACATATCTGTTACCATATTCTTGCAGCAGGTCTCAATGGCTACATGGCTACTGTAACAAATTTAAAAAGCCCCGTAAACAAGTGGAAATGTGGTGCTGCACCAATTTCAGTAAGATCAGCATTCTACCTTTTTTCCTACATCGTTTTCATTGAATCAGCATCTTTATTCAAGTAGAACTAGACGATGAATAACTCGTGGGTTTTAAGTATACTTTACGTTAATTTCAAGGCAATGATGACTGTGAAAAGATGGTCCCGTGGTCCAGGAGCTAGTCCAATTGGGAAACCAGCTGTCCATCCTTCTACTATTGACTTGAAAGGAAAAGCATACGAGTATGTTTTCAAATTCTATTGTTCTTAATCTGCAATTTTGTTGATGTCAGGATTCTTCCATTGAAAATCTTTTACAACTCATTTGGTTTATTGTACTTGGAAATTATGCTTTAAAAAATGATGATTTACATGCCATTTTGCTAGAAATCATTATGGATTTTATTGTAACTAAAAATTGTTATCGATTTTAAAGTCTACGAACGCCTTCAAAAGCTTTAGAAGTGAGGATTTTATTCTCACTCTCAAAATGATTGAATAAATTAATCACTTTTTGTTTTCCATTTGCAAGCATCTAATTAAGCCCTTGGCAAAATTCTAGGAACAAAGATTGCAACGCTTGAAACTTTGCTATTTACAAAAGCATCATCTTACATCCGTTTTTTTTTAATTTCTCGCCCAAATATTAAAATGCACAATAAATGCTCAGCTCATATTTTATTTCTATAAATTCTCAATGGTTTGATTGTGACATGCATAAATAAACTATCTTATTAGTTCAAAGAAATGATACAAGTATTAGTTTATAACTATTGAAGTATTGAGTGTTTTGCATGTAGTTCTTCCAAAATAAAAATGTTCTCTACCAGTATCTAATAGTTATTATATTGATTTCTTGCTTTTTATCTTTGCATCAATTTACTAAACTTACTACTTTCAGGCTGTTGAGAAGCAATGCATCTAGCTTTTTGATGAATGATCTATATAGAAACCCCGGACCGCTTCAATTTGATGGTCCAGGTGCTGATGCTAAGACATTCACATTATCTGTTGAAGATCAAGATTATATGGGCCGGATTAAACTATTACAGGAGTATCTAGATAAGGCTAGTCCAATTTCGTTATCTATTATGTGTTCTTTTTATTTCTTTCTTTTTGGGTAATTATTATCGCAGTTTTGTTAATATGAATCCACATAATTTCCATCCATGGAAACCATTTAGTGACATGTTTACCTTTATTGTTAACATTCTGGTCTGAGCTTTGTTTTCTTTAGCAATCTCAAATTCCTCTAATATTTGATTCTATGATTATTTGGTAATGCCCTTTTTTCATACTTGAAAGAACACTATGAACCTAATTCACTGCTACGAACCTAAATTTGCACATAATTTCCATCCTTTGTTCCTTTCTAGCTCTTTTGTAGAGTTTATGAGAAAAGATACCAGTTTTTTATTTGCTGTATCAAATAAATTCGACTGATTACATGCTCTGTATTCTGGTGAGGATGTGAACTGATATGATGGATTTTTTTATATTTACAGGTGAAAATGATAGTGAAACCTGGATGCTCTCAGGAAGTTCTGAAGGCAGCTCTTAGTGCCATGTCCTCTGTGACGGATGTCCTCTCTGTAATATCATCTTCCTCTTTGAACTCGGTTGGACCTCTCTGACCTGCATCAATCACCAACCACCTTTTGACTACTTGATGACTATTGATTTATATTCCTCAGTGAGATCTCTCCTCATTTTTCAGAAAAATAAGAGCTATTGGATTTCTGCGGCTTGCATTTTATTTGAACTTTTTCTTTTGTTGATATTATGTTGAGTTCAGCCATCCCTGTTTTCCTATATTTGAATAATTATTTATAAACATTTTGATTTAAAACATTACAAGTGGTATTCTTAGATTTATGGGAAAGACATCTATTGCTTTCAGTGATTTCATTCATGAAGGTGTGCATATTGTATTAAACATAAAACAAAAGTACAAAATAAAAAAGTACAAAGAAGAAGTCCTCGGACTAGTTCAAAAGAGGCCCTATCACCTCAAAGGATGACAAAAGCATCCAGGATTTGGTAAGCGAGTCAAAAAAAAAACTACGCATAAGTGCACTTTGAGCACAAAATTGAGCAGCTCGATTGAGCTCCCAAGGGATTAATTGAATAATTGCTTGTCTAAGCAGAGTGAAAAAAAATAAACTTGTGGCATTGATCCACGTTTTCCTTTCAGCTTCCATGATCCATCGATCTCCTCATGTCATTGATGACATTGATGTTACCGCTCTCCACGATGATACCTTTGGTCTCGAACATCTACAGCTGGAAGATGTTGCAAATAGATAGAATAGCCTGGAGTTCCACAAAACGGCTGTCCTAATGTTGCAAGTGATGGCCATTGCACAAATGAGCCCTCCCGTACTCATCCTGAAGGACCGCCCCGTCAACATTAACCTTAAGCCAGTCCGGAGTTTCAATCTGTGAGACTGGCTAGTGTCCTAATGTTTCGGAATGGAAAACGAATTTTTCCTGGTAAGTAATAGAGATTGTACCTGAATCGCGGGTGCTATCTTCATGCTCGCCTCTGCGAAAGGAAAAAATATTACCACAGGAGTACTGATGCATCAGTACTCCAATGAGGAGGTACCACGTGGCATTTTAGTGGGACCATTGCATACGTGGCACCTCCTCATTGGAGTACTGATGCATCAGTACTCCTGAGGTAATATTTTTTCCTGCGAAAGCCCTTCCTTCTCTGCTTCTGCAATACTTGTGATCTAGGGATGTCAGATCCCCTTTTCTTCTGCATATATAGTTTATATTTATTAGTATGCATATTTACTATTATACCCTTAGTCTATATAAGATTAAGCCCTCTCTTATGAAAGATGTAATGGGAAAGTGATAAAGTCCTCTTATCTGTTTTCATCTCTGATTTCTCTTCTTCAATTCTTTTTTGTGTTATCCTTTGGAACATCAGTTTTATCATGGTATAAGAGCAATAAGTTTCTAGACTCTTTGATCCTTCTATTTGATCTCTTCTTTCTCCCCTCCCCTCCATTGACAAATAAATTTCATCCCCCACCCACAATCTGCAATGGTTTCTTCCTCTACCAACATTCCCCATACATTCTCCCACCATAGTACCTCTACCCACAATCTGCAAGGGTTTCTTCCTCTACCAACATTCCCCATACATTCTCCCACCATAGTACCTCTATTCTTAAAAATAAAAGAAATACATATCCCCACGTCTCTCAAATTCCTGATGTCACATTGCAAGATCATGACGAACCAACAACTCTCTTATGAAAATTATAAGTGTGGAAAATTCAGATAAAAAAATTATTAATTGCAAATAGCTTTGAATCCCAACACTCCAATTCCACCTCATTTTCCACAAAAAGAACCACATACCCAACAAGAAATAAAGGAATATTGCCTTTGGCACCTTATCGACAGGAATTTTGCTGCGGCTAACATTTCCACCTGTTTACTTTCAATCATTTCTTACATTATACATCTTCACAACACCGCAGAAATTTGGACCATCTCTTGAAAGAAATTTTCAATCTTCCAATCATTCTCGAGTGATTCAATTAAAGAATGAGTTACACAACATTTCCATGGGCAACAACATTATGACTCAATAACTTACCAATATGAAGACTTTGGTGGAAAACATAGCCGTGGCAGGATCCAAGATTGATAACAATGACATCATTTTACACATTTTAAACGGTCTTCCCTCCAATTTTAAAGGATTCGAGACAACCATAAGAACCCAACCCAATCCCATTAGTCTTGAAACACTTTACTCACTTCTTTATAGTGAAGAATGTCACATAGCTAATGAAAACAATAAGTCCTCTTCAACCCTTGCCTTCTTCACTCACCAAAACAAAGTCCAACAATACAAAAATCCTTCCATAACTTTTTCTTCCACTCACAACGATCTAACCAACACCAGCAACTAGTTGAAGACTCCTTTCACATGCCAAATTTGTTTCAAGAAGAAACCAACTTCCATTGCAAAACACAACCACTTGCTTCTACACTTGCTCTATCTATTGCAGGCAACCTTCAAATGAATCCTCAATACAGGTGCTACGACTCATATCACTCCCCTCTTCAAAATTTTGCATCAGCCCACACCATATCAAGGATCTGATTCCGTTGTTGTTGGCAATGGACACTCCACTGAAATTTCTCACACTCGTAAGGATATTTTACCCACACCTAGGTGTAAGTTACAACGCCCTCCTCCTCTATGTGCCCCCTCTCTCTCATAATCTCATTTCAGTTCATTAGCTTACAAAAGAACAAATGCCAAGTGCTTTTTGATGCTAACAACTTTTACATACGAGACAAACGAAGCAAGCAAATTTTAACGAATGGCTCTGCTGATCAAGGTATCTATAAGAACTAGACTCTACAACATTCCATACAACCGTCTACTCGATGGTATCACATATTGGGCCACCTACATCACAGAGTGCTTCACATTTCTAAAGCTTACATTTAAAAATCTCCTTCTCGCATTGTATGTTCAGACTGTTTGCAAAATAAAAGTCATAAAGTTTCTTTTAATAAAAGCAATACTACATACACACTTTTGGAAATGCTTTATTTTGATGTTTGGTGCCCATTCATGCATGCCTCTATAGAAGGGTACACTTATTATGTTACTTTTATAGATGCATTTTCTTGATTTTGTTGGTGCATTCTAATGAAACACAAATCTAAATTAACCTCACATTTTATCAATTTACATAAATACATTAAAAATCATTACAATAAAGATATAAAATATCTCAGATCTGATAACGGAGGGGAATACAAATTTCACATTCTCTCTTAATTTCTCCAGGCACATGGCATTATTCATCAATTTATCTGTCCCTACAAATCAGAACATAACAGTTTAGCTGATCAAAAACACCGTCATCTTGTTGAAACCGCAAGCACACTCAAAACAACTCACTCACCTCCTCCATTTAGGACTGATGCTCTCCACACATCCAATTATCTCATCAATAGATTCCCATCTCCTAATACTCGATACAAGTCCCCTTTTCAATTTCTCAACAACACTTCACCCGAATATCAAAACCTTAAAATCTCTGGATGTGTGTGTTTTCCTTGGCAACAACTTCTAGTTCCCCACAAATTCAGCCCAAGGCCCCACGTCTTTCTCGGATACACCACAAATCACAAAGGTTTTAAATGCTTTGATATTCTTCACAAGAAAATCATCATATCTCGTCACCTTCATTAAAGATTGTTTTCCCTTTCAAGCCTCTCGAAACATCTCTCAACCGCACTTACCATCTCCTCACATACCCTTCCCTACTTCTTCCTATTTATTCTCTCTTCCATCCCTCCAACTCTTCCTTCCACAAAACCTACACTCTCCTCCACCCACATCTCTAATAATAATGTACTCAATTCCACAAAACCACTATTGCCAAATCTAGCACAATAGCTGAATATCGCGAGATTACTGCGGTCCTGTAGAAATAATATGGATATGTCGTCTCCTATCCAAACTTACTCTCACCTCTTTTCCTCCAACCACCATATTCAGCGAGAACACCTCTGCCATCACCCTTACCCATAACCCCGTCTTCCATGCAATGACAAAGCACATCGAAGTGGACTACCACTTCACTCAGATCATCTACAACTACAAAACATTAATCTACATCACATCATGACAGCCGACCAACATGCTAACATACTCACCAAGCTCTTCCCATTGCTCGATTCATACTAAAATCTCCCAACTAAACTGAGGATCTACTCCCCAAATCCTCAGTTTGAAGGGGGTAATAGAGATTGTACCTGACTCGTGCCTTCTATGTTTGTGTTTGTCTCTGGGAAACCCCTTCCTTCTCTTCTTCCGCTATACTTGCAATCTAGGGATTTCAGACCCCCTTTTCTTCTGCATATATAGTTTATATTTACCAGTATGAATATTTACTATTCTACCCTTAGTTTATATAAGACCAAGCTTTCTCTTATGAAAGATCTAATTGGAAAGTAATAAAGTGCTCTTATCTGTTTTCATCTGAGTTCTCTTTCTTCTCCAAATCTTCTTTGTGTTAGCATTGGGAACACTAGTTTTATCAGTAAGGGCCTCCAGAACCATTGCAGGCATAATGGCGGGCGTTGCGTATGGCCTCGCATGCTTCTCAGCGTTGCGTGTCCTGCAAAATTGGTTGATAGCATGACAATAAATCCGGCACACCGGACTCCACTTTCCATTAATGAGAAAAAATTGCTTGATATTTTCCTCGCAGAAGTTGATGGTCGCCATAGGAAAACCCCACTTACGTAAAAAATGTCACCTCGCACACCACCAAACAGTTGGCGGTAATGTGATATTTGTTTTCTTCCCCTGGACAGCCCTGAGGGCAACTTACATCCGCGCCAAGACCTCTTCTACCCGCGACATCTGCTGAAGCTCTGGGAAGTCCTGCGCATCTTGGGCGGGGTTTATTAGCAACACCCACTCTAAATGGTCTTTTACGGAAACAATTCCGAATGGTCTCCAAGTTCCACGCACCATCCGCACAAGTTCTCCACTGTGAGGTTCAAAGTGGCAGAAATATTGACATAGGTGGGCCATCTAGCTAAAGTTCTGTCATTGATCCAAGCATGATCCAAGACCGAAATTCGCTTCCCATTTACAATTCTCAATCTGGAGATCACCTGTAGGATCTTCGCCCCATCGCACACCACACGCCACACGCCACACGCCACACGCCACACGCCACACATCCGAAGTACCTCTTTGGTCCCATTTCTCCCACGACATTTCTCCGTATTTTTCTCTCAGACAGGGGTTAACAAAATGTTCAGGCTTGGTATGAAACGCCCCAACCAATCTGGCTAGCAATGAGCCTGCCCAAAGCCGAGCTGAGTGGAATCTCAGCCCAGCCGCAGCAGTAGCTAGTAGGTTGGCAAATCTGGCCCCACTTACGATAGTGCAGCTTCCGTCTTTGTAGAAATTATTCCATATAGAGTACATACACAGCTTTATGTGCGGACTCCAGTAATATGTCGTCACGTGGATGTTATTGTGTGATTATTTACTTAAAACTGTGGAGATTATTGAGGGGTTACTGGGGGGTTATTGTGGGGGTTAGTGCAGAGGTTGATGAAATGAAATTGCGGAGATTATTGGAGGGTTAGTGGTGTAGAACTGCGGAGGTTATTGAGGGATTATTGGGGGTTATTGATGGGTTATTGAGACGTTATTGGAGTTAATGCCCCAATAACCCCTTAATAACCCCCAATAATCCGCTCAAATAAGATCTGCAGTTCCACTACAATAACCTCCGCGGTTCCACTTTAATTTGTTTTAAGTGGGCTCGATATAACACACATGATTGTATATTACTAGAGTCCGCACATAGAGCTGCGTACAAATTCCGTATGAAATAATTTCTCATTTTTGACTAGCTCCACCCCATAAGAAATCTCTACACTTCATTCAATTTCATCGAAGACCACAGTGTGAGTCAACAGATACATTGACATCGAAAGCAGACATGCCTGAATAAGAGTCGCACAACCAGCCAATGATAAGTGGCAATTTCCCCAAGCATTCACCTTCTCAACAGCTTTTTGCAAAAGCTTGGAGAAATCAGATTTGGTAAGCCTGCGCAAGGCTAACTAAGGGTGATCCCAAGGTACTCCATCTCCTCCACCCGTTTGAATTGCAGCACCTTTGTGATTTTCCTCTGTTTCTATCTTAAGGTTGATTTGCTAAACAAGATAGCAGATTTTGATTTGTTAACTCTGGCAATTCTTCTCGATAGCATGTTGCATGACCTTAGCACCACCGTCTCTTTCCATCAGAGGTCCATCCGATTTGTGGAGAAGAATTCACACACCACATTGTTAACATCTGGGGCCTATCGAGTTAACCGCCGACCAAATCTCGATATCAGCATCAAGATGCTCGGCCATCCCTGCAACACAACGTCCTCCGCTCTTCTCCTTCATTTGGCTCGGAAATAGCCAATAAATTCTTCGCAAATCCGCCCATGCTCCTCCAAGTAATTTCTGTTAGCATCCCGCATACCTTTAATAAGATTCAGTCTCTTTATTATTATTATTATTATTATTATTATTATTATTATTATTATTATTATTATTATTATTATTATTCTTATTCTTATTATTATTATTATTTGCAAAAAATGAATGGCCTGAGGCTATTATACGAGCTCCGGTCATCTCTCGTGCGCCAAAAAATTCGAGTATCATACTTTGCATATGGGGGGAATCGAACCGCAGACCAGAGCAGACTTACAACTAACACAAAGCAGATGCCCGACCAACAATGACACGGAAAAAGTTGGATTTCCTATCTCAATCATTAAGCCATCGAACTTTCCTCCTTTGTCGCCACCACTAGCTCAGTCGGCTAAAGGTAACATTCAGTTCGCCCAGCTTGGCTCGCAAACCCCGCTCCTCCGGCGAGAGGCCAATGGCCGACAGTAGAAAAAGTATTCCTCTTTGTGATAATATAGCGAGGGAGTTAGCATAATATACAAAGTCATAACACTCAAAATTAATTTATTAATCTTCAAAAAACATTGGTCTTTGATTTTATTTGAGTTTTTTGTTTGCTACAAAATTTGCCAAAAAAAGTTTTCTTTGACACTTGGTAAGCTACAACTCATTGGATCAAGGGATTAATAAATGGGTTCGAGTTTAAATAAAGTTCTTTAATTCGTTTGCTTGATAGCTTGACCACACATAACAGCAGAAGTATGCATGTGGATAAGAATATAGCTTACTGATGTCTTTGAATTAGGGTGAATGGGGAGGTGGAAAATTTTCTTTCATTTCACTATTGAGCAGTTTATTTGGATGTATTAAGACTAAATGTAAAGTTAAATAATGTATGTATAAGCCCAAATTTTAAACCGGTCGCATGGGTTTAATTGATCGAGCCCACCAGCCATGTTCTTGATGGTCTGTTGTTGACCAAATCAATCGTACTCGTTAGCCGTATCTTTGGAGGTGATAAGCTATAAAACTCCTTGCCACCCAGAAGGGCCCATGAGTATCTCCAAAGCACGTCAGCATTCCTGCAAGTTCCTTCGAATGAACTCGCTAAGCTTAAGTCTTCAAGCGAGCTCCTTCATTCAAGTTCGCCGACATCTCAAGAGTTTGCCTGTACTAATTGAACCTTCCCACCAAGCTAGTCGACAACTACTTGGCTACATCGCTAAGTTTGAAGGACAATTCTTTGAGGCAAAAGTAAGAGAATTCCAGTATGTCGACACACGTATCACCATTTATTAACAACAATCCACACCAGCGGTACATTGGCTCTACAACATAAATAAGAAGAAAAATGGAAGAGGGAATGTTGGATCCTAGACCCTAAAAAAACTTTTACTATTTCTCTAAGAGAATTCGTCAGCTTTTTTGCACTTCTTTCATAAGGCTTCTCCCAGATTGTATGAGGTCATAAATTATATGGGATCCCAAATCCAATAGAATTCCACAATATATTTTTTTGGAATTTCATGTGTTTAATTGGGAAGAAAAATAAATGCATAGTTATTTTATGTTGAGTTTTGACAATCCCGTAAGTTATTTTTGTAAGATATAGAGCCTCAAGGCATAGTTTGCAACACGCAGCAACAAGCTTTCTACGCCCACAAAGGGGAGCCCAATCGCCAAAGGGGAGCCCAAGAGGACTCCCTAGCACCCCGGTCAAATGGGGGCGGCGCCATTAAGCCCAGTTTGGATGCTTCCACGCCTTTGTCTAGACCAGGTGAAGCCCCAACACCCATTTGGGGTGCAACATCACAACGATTTCGTGACTTCAACTCGAGCAAGCGGAAAGGCAACGCTCTGAAGCGACGCTATGGAGCCAGGACCAGTTTGTACCTAGTTTGGGATTCAAGCCCTTGTTCCACGCGATGTATTTTCGATGGTGGTTAATAGGTGTGGAGTGGCATCTGTGTCAGGAGGTGGATTTCAAAGAGTGCTTTCTCTTGTTAGATCAAAGAGAGCATGAAGTATGAATTGTTATAAGTTTCAGTGGTGTAGAGAGAGGATATAAGTATTAATTATGTATTGTTCTCCTTTCATAGTTGATTTTTGGTGTGATGTGGTTTCTCGTCTTTTTCCCTTTCTCGGGGTTTTCCACATTAAATTTTTGTGTGCTTTTTCTCGACTTTCTTGCTGTGCGCTTCTGTTTAATTCATTGTTCGGATCTCTTGAATGTGTTTTTTTTTCATAATTTGGTTTTTGTTGCGAGTCGATCAAAACTCGTTTTTCATCCCAACAAGTGGTATCAGAATATCGCATTAGTTGGAAATAAATAACATAAACTAATTAGTGTCCGAAGGTTTAGGGTTTAGCACATCAGTTGAAAATAAAATAAGGAATCTCAAAGGCAATGCTCGAATGCTCAGTGCATGAAATACACATAATAATCAATGCAATTAATAATAAAAAGAACATACATACCGCCCAATTATTATGTATTTACAAATTTAACACCGAAACTTTCATATTTGCACGTCTACCTCGTATAATGTATTGTTAAAATTACATAAAAACTAGTATTACAAACTTTTCTTAAAAGTGAAATACTCATTTTCATGCATAAATTTATGATATAAGTGCTATAAATGTAAAAATGAAATTCCAAGCTCATCAGAATTTGTGGGTATGTAAATTTAAAGCAGCATATTTAAGAAAATGATTATGTTTGTTAAATTCATCATTGGTTAGATGTATATGGAAATTATATGAATTGAAATGCAATACATCTCCTAAAAATTATAGCAAGCATATTTGTTTCCACATATAAAAGTACTGAAAATAAAATTAATTATTTATAAAATATGTTCTATTTATTTACATGCAATCAAATGATAAATAAAATATTATAATTTTTTTTTTAATGATGAATAATAATTCATAAAGCATAACACAAAACTATAGTTAAAAATAATAATAATAAAAAAATTTCATCCACTTGACCACAAGTCCTCTCACGAACAATATTTTAAGACAT